>JASDQU010100711.1:124138-144160 GCA_032191745.1 Picea mariana | reverse complement strand
CAAGATCACTGAGAAATACACATTCACAAGAGACACAACATTTATCCTGGGAAACCCTCTAGGGGAAGAAAACCCAGCAAAAACTTCCTTATCATAAATGGCTTATACAATGTTCAAGAGATAACTCAAACCAATACAGAAAGTCCTCCCCAAGAGATGCGCCACTCTTCTTCTCATCTCTCCAACTTGTAATTGCAGCTTGCCTCATAAGAGAATGAGCAAGTGAGTGTGTGTTTGAAGTGAGGCGCTAGCCTCTTATTTATATCAACCTGGCACATGTGAAAGGTCACAATCTGGCAAGGTCGACCTCTCACTCTGGGTGGGTAAACCCACCTTTAATTAATTTTGGGTCTTCCATTATAACTGTTGGAGCCGACTTCTTATTCAGCACTTTGTAATTGTCCGATGACCAATCCGCAAAAGGGGATTTGGTCCTTATACAATCACCGACATGATTAATCCTCAATGGGGATTAATCCAATAATAATAATAATAATAATGACATGATTAATCCACAATGGGGATTTAATCCAATAATAATAATGACATGATTAATCCACAATGGGGATTTAATCCAATAACAAAATAATAATAAGAATTCTCTTCGCAGTTACATTATTTCAACACTTCTTCCATAAATGTTAGTGGATGAACCCTTGGAGGAGTAAAAGGGCATACACACTCCCCAAGATTCCATTTATTTTCTTGTGAAAGGTCATTAATTGCAAGGTTTCTTGGAGAATTACAAGGATGTATACCCTCTAAGTTCACCTTTGTTTGTTTCACAAACCCTAGGGAGTAAAAGGGGTTACACCCCTAGGTTCTTTGTGGATCAAGCTCTTACATCCAAGGTCATATTGTTGCATAGGGTTTTTCTAAGAGAAGTAAAAGGGCTTACACCCTCTTAGCATTTCCTAGTGCACCTAGCTTGCCTCAGGGAGTAAGAGGATTTATACCCCCAAGGACTTAGTCTAGTCTTCACATTATTTAACACCATAACCCAATAATAAGGAACTAATCTTTTTTTTAATTTACATCGGAGAAACAAAATTGTTGCATTGGAGTACATGAAAACACGAAGGAATCAACTTGTTCAAATTGCTTTCTTTCCTTGATGTTCTAGGCTTGCTATTGCCCCTAGAGCGTCTTAATTGGATAAATGTTTCTTATTGTTGTTACAAATTTATGCTACAGTCATTAAGGCTGCAACAAAGTCTCTTTTTCAAGCTCAATTCCTCACTCTTTTACCGTTGGAATTAGTTGGAAAGTTGATATTATAAATATACTTGATGTTAGCTATTGTTGGAAAATCTTTTGGTTGATTTATTGGGGTAAAATTTGTTTTTGTAGAAAAACACTGCTACAACCACTTGGTTGTCATAAATATACTCTGAAAACTTATCTTTACAGCAATCTAAATACCACTAAAGTTGTGTTAAAGCGTTGATAATTTATCTACATTTTTTATGCTTCATAACTCAAGTATTCTTTAATGCTTTAAGTGGTTCAATATGCAGTAGTTAGTTGATTTCATTGCTGATATACATCTTTTTTTACTACTTCAATTAGGTACAACAAGATTAAATTTCTTGTCGACCTAACATATAATCCGTACAGTTGGTTTTCTTGTGTCTCGGGCAGGTACAAACACTCTCAACAGGTACCCAAGGACTTGGCAAGCTTAAACCTTTCTCTAAACTCATTATTAAGCCTTCTACCATCTAGTAACTTGACTTATAGGGGATTCCATTCATACATCTCACTTTCCATCTCATTTCCCTCTAGGGTCATTGGGATTCCCCCCTTAAGGTGATTCTATCATCTCTAAAGTGATGTGAATACCTACCTAAGGTGACAGTGGCTAGGTGTTCTCAAAGTTTTCACCAATTTGGTGGTTGGGTTGGGATTTTCCCAATCTACAACTTCTGGGATAACATTTTGGCACCATTGTCGGAGAGGATTTTGAATCCTCTTCCGAACCCTAAGGAAACTTTGGCAAGATCTGACCCCAAATCCTTAACCCTTAGCTTTCCTGACGACACCATTGAAGAACATTCTCTTTCCACCCTTGATGAGCTCTCTTTGAGACTCATCTGGCGACTCCACCTTCCCAGAACCTACATTTCCTTGTTTCCCCCTTTCCATCCTTTGATGAGCCTTGATCTCATATGGTGACTCCATCTATGTCTCTTTTCAATCAATGGAAACATGGAACCATGGGATGAACCCTCATCCAGAACTTCTTATGCCTCAAAGAGGGGACTTTTACAGATGGAAAAGAAAAAGGCTACTAATAAAATTGTTGAGTAAATAATGAATCGTATAAAAGAGTTTTTTCCTGCCAAATAACTAGCCCTTGAAAATGAAGAAGTGATCAAAGGACAGACATATGAAGAAATTTACCAAGGAGATCCCAATGAATTTTCTCATGTTGAATATACAGATGATATATTTGACAAAGACGAAGTGCTCACATCTTCCCTTCCACTTGATGAAGATGTTTGTGCCTTTACTCCTCCCGCACACGAAGACAAAGAGATGGTCATTTTTGTTGATGATCTTGCGAAAGAAACTTTACATATGGTTGATGAGCATATAGACACTTTCATACAGACAGGCAGACGCGGGTGGGATTTTGGTCATCTCATTTTCGATAGAGACCCCATTTACGACATTGAGGGTAGCCCTCAAGAAAAGGGGTTTGAGTTGTCATCTTCAGAGGATTTATTTTCATGCGTATATGATTCATATGTTTGGGACCCTGATGATGACATGATTAAAAAATTATTCAAGGACTCTCAGCCACCTTCGTCCTCAATTTTAGGAGAATACCAGTATGTGGCCATATCAGAGAAATCAGAAGCTCACTCTACAAAGAGGAATTACTTTCATATTGAGGATTTCTACAGGGATCCACATATGAAGAGACCATGTTTTTCTTTCTCTAGACCTGAGCATGTTCCTTACCTCATCCTTTCTTCTCAAGGAGATCATGAGGTCTTCTTGGGATCTCTCATATCTTCTTGGTATTCTGGAAGCAACGATCATGTTCACGAGGATGAAGATGAAACATAATCTACATATAGTATCCCTTTCCATAGATGGATTGATCAGGTTTGTGGTTATACCTTTAGGCGGGATGAGCAAGCTGATGGTTTCTCTTTCCAGCAAGATTTCCTCCCTCACACCCATCTTCATGAGTTTCATTTTACGATTGATTATACATCTATTTATGCTCATGATCATTATGTGATTGACTTATATTTATTGTTTTACATAATTAAGCATAGGGGGAGATACTTTGACAAGATGATCTATTGGTTGCACTAGTTGTATGACTTCACCTGACATCTCCTATCGCTTGATTTTCAGGGCCCGAAGGCCCCAAGTAAGTAGGTAGGTCATCTTGCTTTCCTTTTATTTGCATCTTGGTTGCTCATGTTAGTTTAGATGCATTTCATTTTTCATTTTTCTCTACTTGCATATTGATTTCATGCTAAGTTTAGAATTTTTTGAAATAACACTAAAATTTTATTTTCTAGACTAGTTTCAATTTTTTATTTTGATGTATATGGACGAAGGGTGATAGAACCACCCTGAATTTTACGGGTTTTTTTTTGTTTCAGTGTAGGCACAAGTCCACTAGGAGATGTTTTGGTTCTCATGCATTCTACGGCAAGCACATGTCCCCAAGTAGGATCCAGATGTTATCCCCATTTTGTGGGATAACTAAGGAAATGATGTCCCGAGGCCCTTAGGTTGCAGATATGGAGTGTTAAGAGACCACATGACCAGCGATGTCCACTTGCACATATAGAATTCCGCTCTATCACCACATTATGATCCATTGTCAATGCATCCACCACAGCAGCTAGCTTCTGGAAGGCAGATGGGTCTTGCTCCATGCGATACAAGTCAGGTATTGTGGCAGGTAATCACCCTAATATTTAAGGAATTTAAACATGGTTTATTTGAGCTTATTTTGTTTATAGAACACATAATTGGAAATTATGCTTTTGACCCTGTTTCACCTTGGTCAGTGTCATATATTTCCTAGTAAGTGGCCAACCTTTGTGGAAGGTTTGTGACTGGGGGTCCCTTAAGGGGTTGTCGAACCATTCTCAACCATACTTACCATCTTCCGCTCATTACACTCCCATCATATTGTCTTCTTCTAGGATCTTTGACTTTAGTGACCCAAGAAGGGCATGTACATCGTTTCATGGGAATAAGGGGATGAAGGCCCAGAGGGATTGTTGTTGGCTAAAAAGATCAAAGCCAAAATATAGAGCTTTCATATGCTTTGTCTGTTGAAATAATGTAACTGCAAAGTGTATTCTAATTATTATTGTGGAATTAATCATTAGATCAATCCCCGTTGAGGATTGATCATGTCGACTATTGTAAAGGACCAAATCCCCTTTTGCATATTGGTCAAAATATAATTGTAATAGGCAGAATAAGAAGTCGGCCCCATAATATATTAAAGGTGGTTATAACCACCCAGATTGAGAATTCGACCCTGCTAGTGAAGAAACACTTCCACACGTGCCAGAATTGTATAAATAAGGAGGCTAGCGCGTTACTTAAACACACTCACTTGTTCATTGAGAGACAAGTTTCGGAGTTGCAGTTGGAGAAAAGAGAGAGAGAGAGAGAGAGAGAGAGAGAGAGAGAGAGAGGCACATTCTTGGGAGAGGACTTTCTATATTTATTTGAGTTATCCCTTGGCATTGTATTGACTATCTATAATAAGGAAATTTTTGTTCAGAGAGTTCTTTCGGATCCATCGCATAGGTTTTATGTTTTTCGACGTTTCAGACCAAACTAGTGTGGTCCATCATCAGGAAAGCGTTTGTGAAAGGAAATTTTTGTTGGGTTTTCTTTCCCTTGAGGGTTTCCCAGGATAAATGATGTGTCTCTTGTGATTGTGTATTTCTCAATGATCCTATCTTATGTTATTTTTATCTAGTGAAATGCAAAGAACTCTAATAATAGCTTAAACCTTAACATGGTATCAGAGTTAAGTTGAAGAGATCATCTTTCACAAGAGAAAGTGAAAAACATCACTGTTGTCGTACATGCAAATTAGGGCTTTTTTTTCGTGAAGTATTTTAACCCTAAAACCATCTAGAAAAGTGTGCCCTTCCTCAAGGATCACTTTGGCATCCTCGGTGCAACTTTTCAGTGGCTAGATCTCCCGGAAAGTGAAACCCTAGTTTTCACAAAGTACCAGAAAACCAGAGTACCAGAAGTACCAGAAAACCAGAAGCACCAGTCCAGAAATCCGCAGATCAAGTTTGAGGGGGTAAAAGTTGGATTTTCATAAATATGACTGCACTATCTTACTCGCCTCGGCTCAGCACATCTATCCCCTGGAACAGAATTTCAAAATTTGAAGTTTGAAAAATTAGGGTTTCCTCATAAAACCCTAAGTTGCAGTTGCAGTTGCAGTTGCAGTCTCAGAACAAGTTGCAGTATCAATTGCAGTTGTAGTACCAGTTGAAGTATCAGTCGCAGTACCATTTGTAGTCACCCTTGAAATTTTCAAGAGTTGGTAATGATTACTACTGCTGCCAGATGGTTCCACTACCTGCAAATGTTATCAGAGGTATGTACTCACATATGTTTAAATGGTTAAACTTTAAAGAGTATTTGCAAGAGAAGGGATCTCTTGCCATAGATCCAGAAGGATCTCAAGATCCAGCACA
The DNA here is from genome assembly GCA_032191745.1 of Picea mariana. Lineage (NCBI taxonomy): Eukaryota > Viridiplantae > Streptophyta > Pinopsida > Pinales > Pinaceae > Picea > Picea mariana. Next base: position 138,449 of record JASDQU010100711.1, on the reverse strand, counting down.
TTCAGAAGAATAATGCAACTCAGGTTTGATTATTTTGATATGCATCTATTTGTTATGACATTATTTTGATCAGTGTTGCATGTTGAAGCTATGATCAAACTATTAGATAGATTAAAGTAGAGATCATAGATTTTATTCTCTAACCTAACCTTCTGTCAAGAGAGCATATTGTCCTAGTACAAAAGACAGGTTGAAGAAAACACTTGTCATCTTGAGTAAAGGAGACTTGGAAGGAAAGTAGCAGCACACTCAAGGACAAGACTCCAGGTTCCAGGAAAAATCTCTTGCGTTAGTTCCAAGTTGCCCTGGAGGAATGTTTGATCACAACACTATGAGAATCTTAACCTCATTTCATACTGTATTCCTTACCTTTAATCTTTGCTTTAGACAAGTTACAAGTGATATCTCTAAAGGAGCTACTGTGATAATTGTTCATGCTATTGCTTTATATTATCAAAAGGATATTATTCTTGCTTCTTGTTTTGTTGACCTTGTTCCAGGTCACAGGGAATCCCTAAGGAAGCTATAGAGAAGGTTGCAGAAGGCAACGTACTAAAGGAGAAACCATAAAAGAAGAAATCGTCATTGGAAAAGAAGAAGGTGGCTTGTATAAGCTAAAGGGTCACTCAAAAGCTGCCATGACCCACGCCATTGAGAATCCATGTGAACTTTGGCATAGAAGATTAGCCCACATCAACTACAAGGCATTACCATACGTATGCAAAGCATTCATAGGTCTACGAGAGCTCAAGGTTGACCATGAAGGTGTGTGCAATGGATGTGCACAAGGAAAGAACATCAAGAACTCTTTTCCGAAGAGAGACAACAAAGCAAAAGGAGTCCTAGAACTCATTCATTCAAATGTGTGTGGACCAATGCCATCATCCTCCATTAGTGGGTATGTATACTATGTATCATTTATTGATGATTATTCTCGTAAGACCTGGGTTTACTTTTTGAAATCTAAAGATGAAGTGTTCAGCAAATTCAAGGAATTCAAAGCCTTAATAGAGAATATTTCTAAAAGAAAGATCAAGATACTCAGATCAGATAATGGAGGAGAATACACCTCAAAAGAGTTTGTGAACTTCTGCAAAGATGTTGGGATCAAGAGGGAGCTCACCACTCCCTATAATCCTCAACAAAACGGTGTAGCTGAAAGAAAGAACAGAACGATAATGGAAGCAGTAAAGACCATGATCCATGATCAAGATCTTCCTATGTGCTTATGGGCAGAAGCAACAATGACAGTCGTATATGTGCAAAATCGATTGTCCCATAGTGCACTTGGGTTCAAGACCCTGGAAGAGATGTTCACTGGAAAGAAACCAAAGGTAAGCCATCTCAAAATATTTGGCTGCCCAGTATTTATACATATTCCGAAAAAGAAAAAAAACAAGTTGGACCCTTCAGGAAAGAAGGGAATATTTGTGGGATATTGTGAGGTCTCCAAGGCCTTCAGGATTTATATACCAGGTCACCATCACATCGAGATCAGCAGGGATGTGACCTTTGATGAATATGTAGAAATCAAGAAGATGTAAGCTTGAAGAAGTTTATGAAGAGGAACCTGTAATCCCCAGAGTTGCAGAATCAGTGAGGGAGGTTCCCAGAGCTACAGAACAAATGAGGGAAGTCGTAAATTCCCCTGATGAGGAAATTCTAAAAGATCATGACATAGTAGAATTTCAAGAACCTCCTCAGATGACAATCTCCCATAAAAGAAAGTTTGCTTGGGCAAGAGAGCTTATTCAAGATGGAGAGAAATATGGTGTTCCCGAAGGAACCACGAGACAGGTGAAGAGACCTAAGCCATTCTCCAGTTATATGGTTTTGATGTGTGATCTCCTAGAGAAAGAGCCTACTTGTTTTGAAGAAGCCATTCAGAAGAAATAATGGGCAAATGCTATGAAAGAAGAATACCAATCCATAATAAAGAATGATGTATGGGAAATAGTTCCCAAACCGAAGACCAAGGATGTGGTATCTTCCAAATGGCTCTTCAAAATAAAACATGTTGTTGATGGAGGTATTGAGAAGTATAAAGCAAGATTTGTTGCTTGTGTCTTTTCTCAAAGGGAAGGCATTGACTATGAAGAGACATTCGCTCTTGTAGCCAGATACACTTCGATCAGAACCATCATAGCGCTTGCAGCTAAGATGAAGTGGAAGTTACACCAGATGGATGTAAAGACAGTTTTTCTAAATGGTGTCATCGAAGAATAAGTGTTTATAGAGCAACCTCAAGGATTTGAAGTTGAAGAAAGTAAGTCTCATGTATGCAAGCTGAAGAAGGATCTGTACGGATTGAAGCAAGCTCCTAGAGCTTGGTATGCAGGATAGATAGTTTCCTGATGAGCTTGGGATTTACCAAGATTAAAGCAGATTCTAACCTTTACTTCAAGGTTACGAACGATGAGCCAATGATATTATTGTTGTATGTGGATGACTTATTCTTGATTGGAGAAGAAAATCTCATCACCGAATGTAAGAAGAGGCTCGCCTCATAATTTGAGATGAAAGACCTTGGCCTAATGCATTATTTCTTAGGTCTTGAGGTATGGCAGAGTCCAGAGAGGATCTTCCTTAACCAAGGGAAGTATGTAGTCGAAATCCTGAAGAGATTCAACATGTTAGAGTGCAAGTCCATGAATACACCCATGGAAACGAAGTTGAAGCTACTGGTCTACAATTCGTCAGAATTGATTGATGCCACGTTGTATAGACAGATCATTGGATCGTTGATGTATGTGACGAACACCAGACCAAATATTTGTTTTGTCGTGAACACGTTGAGTCAGTTTCTGGTAGAACCCAGACATGTTCACCTAGTTGTTGCAAAACATGTGATGAGGTACCTTAAAGGTACATTAGATTGTGGTCTCAGTTATGATGGAGATCATGATTTCACATTGAGTGGGTACACTGATTTAGATTGGGTTGAAAATGTCTCTGACAGGAAGAGCATTTCAGGATGTTGTTTCAATTTGGGATCAACCATGATCTTATGGCAGAGTAGGAAGCAATCCAGCATTGCTCTCAATACAGTGGAAGCATAATACATTGATGCGTGTTCTGCCATTGCGAAGCTAAATGGCTTCGTAAGTTATTGACTGGTCTATTTGACCTAGAGATGGAAGCAACCATGATCCTATGTGACAACCAGAGCTGCATAAAGATGGCAGAGAATCATGTATTCCATGACAAGTCAAAGCACATAGAGATCCGATATCATTACATATGCGACATGGTGCAGAGTGGAGCCATAAAGCTCCAGTACATTAGCATGGATGAATAGGTTGTTGATGTGTTGACCAATCCTCTATCTCGTGTAAAGTTTGAACAATTTCAAGATAAGATTGGTATAGTTCGAAAGGACCTTCCTCGAAAGGGGGAGCAGTGTTGTGATGAGATATATCTAGTATTGTGCTTCCATCTTAACCATTGTAACGTAAAGCCAGTCTAGTTGTTGTGATGAGATATATCTAGTATTGTGCTTCCAGCTTAACCGTTGTGACGTAAATCCAGTCTAGTTGCTATGATGAGATATATCTAGTACTATGCTTCCAACTTAACCACTATGACGTAAAGCCAATCTAGTTGTTGTGATGAGATATATCTAGTACTGTGCTTCCAGCTTAACCACTGTGACGTAAAGCCAGTCTATTTGTTGTGTTGAGATGTGCCTAGTACTGTGCTTTCAGCCTAACCGTTGTGACGTAAAGAAAGTCTAGTTGTTGTGTTGAGATATGTCTAGCACTGTGCTTCCAGCTTAATTGTTGTGACGTAAAGCCAATATAGTACCTTGCTTCCAGCTTTATAGCTGTGAGAAAAAGCAAGACGAGTATTGTGCTTCCAGCTTTATTGTTGTGACGAAAAGAAAGACGAGTATTGTGCTTCCAGCTTGATTGCTGTGATGAAAAGCAAGACGAGTATTGTGCTTCCAGCTTGATAGTTGTGACGTAAAGCCAGTCCAGTATTGTGCTTCCAGCTTGATTGTTGTGACAAAAAGCAAGACGAGTATTGTGCTTCCATCTTGATAGCTGTGACGTAAAGCTAGTCCAGTATTGTGATGATGAGTCAACCTCGTGTTGTGATGATGTGACTAGCCTCGTTTTGTGATGATGATGTATTAGTTTTATACTAATGCATATTGATGCAGATGATGATTTCATTCATTTGAGAATGACAATGTTGTCGATAAGAAAAACTTTCGATGATTTATAGATATGCCAGTCAGTGTTCCAATATGATATTGATGATGTTGTCCTCTCACCCACCTGATGTTGTTGATGATGTTGTCCTCTCTCGCGCCTGATGTTGTTGAATAATACCCTTCTTGTTAAGGGGGAGTGTTGAAATAATGTAACTGCAAAGTGTATTCTAATTATTATTGTGGAAGTATTCATTAGATCATTCCCCATTGCGGATTGATCATGTCGGCTATTGTAAAGGACCAAATCCCCTTTTGTGGATTGGTCAAAATATAATTGTAATAGGTAGAATAAGAAGTCGGCCCCAGAATATATTAAAGAGGCCCCATAATATATTAAAGGTGGTTATAACCACCCAGATTGAGAAGTCAGCCCTACTAGTGAAGAGACACTTCCACACATGCCAGAATTGTGTAAATAAGGAGGTTAGCGCCTCACTTAGACACACACTCACTTGTTCATTGAGAGACAAGTTTCGGAGCTGCAGTTGGAGAAGAGAGAGAGAGAGAGAGAGAGAGAGAGAGAGAGGCGCATTCTTGGGAGAGGACTTTCTATATTTATTTGAGTTATCTCTTGGCATTGTATTGGCTATATATAATAAGGAAGATTTTGTTGGGTTTTCTTCTCCTTGAGGGTTTCCCAAGATAAATGATGTGTCTCTTGTGATTGTGTATTTCTCGGTGATTTTATCTTATTATATTGTTATCTAGTGAAATGCAAAGAACTATAATAATAGCTTAAACCTTAACATCGTCCAGGTGTCCCCAAGAAAGCAATGAAACTCTTCTCTATAAGAAATGGGGGACCCACAAGAAATAAATGATAATGAATGCTTAATGGGTTAGTTGGAGGACGAGAGGTCTCATCACGAGTTGGCCTATCATGATCATGGGTATTTAGCGGTATGACATTACCATCATCTAGGGATCTCTGTTCCACAACTGAGATAAAGGGGTTCTTATCATGAGCCAACCTTCTCATCTACGCGAGGTATTTGTGAATGACACTGTCATTTTCTGGACACCAAGCCAGGACAATGGCCTTCAACTTGTTCCTTAAAACATGAAAGAAATAAAGTATGGCAAGAAGATGGGCTTGGAAAAAGTGCATCGCAAATGAAGGTGCCACACATCCTCTACAAAGGCACCCATAAATGAGATAATATGATCCCTTGTATGTCATGAAACTCATTGACCTGTGAAGTCTAAATCCCTTTCCAGCTCATCACATATTACATAACCTTGAAAGTCCATCCTTGGGAGCATACCCTACATTAGGGTTTTGGTCTACTCAATAGGACTTTTGTGACACTCATTCCATACTTAAACTTGGTCAATTGTATAGGGTCTTTGAGCATTTGTTTAATTTGATGAGGTAGTTTCGATGCACATGCTTAGGTGCCTTGTTTATTAGATGTTATTTACACTTGTCATTATATCTTTGACTTGATATCTTTGGAGGGTGTACCCTTTTGTTTTGCAGGACTTTGCTTGATGGCCATTTTTGGAAGAAAAAACATAGCTTGGGATTCCATGGGGCTAGAATTCCACAGGTTCGATGTTATAGGCTCGCACACCAGATCACAGAGACGTGCCTTTGGAGGCTTATATAACAACATGGAGGATATTACCCAACATCTATTACCCAAATGAATTTCCTAGGAGAGGAAAAACATCACCTTTTGAAGCTTGACGTCATGCTTGAGGGGGTTTGGTGGTGATGGAGTTATTGCACATTGACACTTGGAATGTTTTGATTGGAGGAGACATGTATTGACCCTAGAACTTGATGAGGAGGCTCAAGGAGCCCCAACGACCTCCATTTCCTTCTCCAACGACTTGCTCAAATTGTCAAAACGTCCCCTGAAGGGGTGACGTCATCTTATTTTTAGGGTTTCTATTGTGTTAAAGTGAAAATTGAATATTATTATTTGGTTCAAGGCGTAAGATAAGGGTTGTTGACCCCGTGTCTGATATTTTACCCTTGATAAGTGGAAAAACTATGTTTTAAGACTTTTGTATAAATAGAGATCATGTGAATCTCATTTCATAACATAGCTCTCCCTTGTGGAGAAGGATACTTAGCTGAAATTTTTGCTATTCTTGGAGCAGTTCATCTCCCTTTTGCAATTGTTATGGTTTTCTCTTGCTATTGATGGAATAAAGTGTTGCGCTACACTTGGAGGCTTTTTCTCATGCTTGTGGATGGAATATTATTGGTCACTTAGTGTTTGATTTTGCATCTATTTGGGATTGGTAAGGAAACTATGCATTTATTGTCTTAAAGTTCTTTTTTCTTCCATAAATGTTAGTGGATGAACCCTTGGAGGAATTTAAGGGCATACACCCTCCCCAAGATTCCATTTATTTGATGGTGAAAGGTCATTAATTGCAAGGTTGCTTGGAGAACTACAAGGACATATACCCTCCAAGTTCACCTTTGTTTGTTTCACAAACCCTAGGGAGTAAAAGAGGTTACACCCCTAGGTTCTTTGTGTATCAAGCTCTTGCATCCAAGGTCATATTGTTGCATAGGGTTTTGCAAAGAGAAGTTAAATGGATTACACCCTCTTAGCATTTTGCTAGTGGACCTAGCTTGCCTTGGGGAGTAAGAGGATTTACACTCCCAAGGACTTAGTCTAGTATTCACATTATTTGACCTCAGAACCCAATAGTAAGGCACTAATATTTTTTTTAATTTGCATTGGAGAAATAAAATCGTTGCATTGGGATACCTGAAAACACGAAGGAATCAACTTGTTCAATTTTTTTTCTTTCCTTGATGTTATAGGCTTGTTATTGCCCCTAGGGCGTCTCAATTGGCTAAGTGTTTCTTATTGTTGTTATAAATTTATGCTTGAACCATTAGGGTTGTAGCAAACTCTCTTTTTCAAGCTCAATTCCTCTCTTTTACCATTGGAATTATTTGGAAAGTTGTTATTATAAATCTACTTGATGTTAGTTATTGGTGGGCAATCTTTTGGCTGATTTCTTGGGGTAAACGTTGTTGTTGTAGAAAAACACTGCTACAACCACTTGGCTGTCATAAATATACTTTGTAAACTTATCTTTATAGCCATCTAAATACCACTAAAGTTTTGTTAAAGTATTGAGAATTTATCTACATGTTTTATGCTTCATAACTCAACTAATCTTCGATTCTTTAAGTGGTTCAATATGCAGTAGTTACTTGACTTCATTGTTGATATACATATTTGTTTACTGCTGCAATTAGGTTCAGCAAGATTAACTTTATTTTCCACCTAACATATATTGTGTACAATTGGTTTTTCTTGTGTCTCGGGAAGGTACAAACACTCTCAATAGGTACCCAAGGAATTGGAAACCTTAAACCTTTCCCGAAACTCATTCTTAAGCCTTCTTCCATCTAGTAACTTGACTTATAAGGGCTTCTATTCATACATCTCACTTTCCATCTCATTTCCCCTTAGGGTCACCAAGATTCCCCCTTGAGGTGATTCTATCATCTCTAAAGTGACGAAAATACCTGCCTAAGGTGACAGTGGGTAGGTGTTCTCAAAGTTGTTGTCATTTTGGTGGTTGGGTCAAACTTTTCCCAACCTAAAACTTGTGCGATAACATGCTCTACAAGTCAAAAACTTCAATTTTTCCACCCAGAAAGTACCAAAACAGATGAAAAATTATATGATGATCCATTTTTTATCATTCCTCCCATTTAGAGAGGCTTTTGGTCCCCAAAACCTTTTAAGGAAGGATGTGAGGAAAGTTTTCCTCTACCTTCTCCCTGGGATACCATTTTTCTTTGCTTGGAAGTTTTCCATTCAACCCAACCTACCATAGTTCATACTACACCGATTTTGTTGTCCTAGACTTATTTCGTAAAATTGTCTTCCACTAACACTTCCTAAGATTATGGTGCTAAGTCATCTATAGCAGGTAAGACTTGTTCATCAATTCCATGATCCAACATGGAATTATCATAAAGTTTCAAATTCTCCACATTCATTACCAAGTAAGTGCGCATAAATGGGGCTAGACTGAGTCTGTAGGGATTATCACCCACCCTCTCCAACACCTAAAAAGGACCATATCATAGAGGCTTTATTTTCTTGTCAGGGTCGTGTAGCCTTTCTTTGTTTAGATACGACCAAACTATGTCTCCCACCTTGAATGTTTTCTCAATCTTATTTTGATCATGCCAAGCCTTGTACTTTTCCTATGACTTTTTTAATGTCAACATGTACTTGCCAATGAATATTATTGATCTTGTCAACAAACTTTCCAGCCTTCAATGCTTCTCCAATAGTGTCTCCCCTCAGTCCTTCTTGTCTATGTACAATATCTAAGGGAAAAGTTGGAAAATACACAAAATAAGTTTCAAAAGGGGACTTACTAGTAGAAGTTTGGACTACTCTATTATAAGAGCGTTGAATATAAACTAAATTTTCATCCCAAGTCCTTTGATGCTTCTAATCGTAACCCCTCAAAAGATGAACCAATGTTTTGTTCACTACTTAGTCTACCAATTTGTCTGTGCATGGAAAGTTGTTGATCTCTTCAACTCGGTGTTCATCTTCTCCCAAAGTGTAGTTCAAAAGGCATTGAGAAAACTAGTATCTTTATCTAAGATGATGTTGATTGGTATCTCAAAGTGCACCCAAACCTTTTCAAAGAACATGTTTGTTGCATCTTGTCCCTTGATGGTCTTTTTATAAAGGATAAGAATGCACATCTTGCTAAACTTGTCATCTAGCACAAAAAAATAATCATGTCCCTTCTCAGTTCTTGGCAAACCACCCACAAAATCCATGGAGATGCTCTCCCAAGGTCTAATAGGTACAAGTAGAGGTGGTATAAACCTTTCTTTCTATTATTGGGCTTGTCGGTACAACAAAATATACATCCTTTAGTAAACTAAGCTACATCTTCTTATATTCTGAGCCAATACACATACCTTTGTAAGTTGACAATTGTCTTCCCAACACCAAAATCCCTACAATTTTTGAAATACAAGCCTCCCTGATAAGATGCAATTGTTCACCTTTAGGAACACATAATGTGTCTAGCTTGTAGAGAAACCCATCCTAGAGATGATAGTCAACCTTATTGTCACCTTATACACAAACTTGGTCTCGTAGCTACTGAAACATGTCAGTCCCCATATTTTGTGTATACATCTTTGTATGCATCATGGGTAAAAGGCTCCATGTGCATAAGAGTTCCCAAAGTTGTGATCTTGATCGTGGGTGGCCTTGATAGCATTTCTACCAACTCATTAATGTTTCTCTTCTTATATTTCATGATCAAATGACATCGTTGTAAAAACCCCATCCCCTTTAGTGTCTACTTTGTTGAAGCTTACTCTAGGCTTATAAATACTATATTGGTTGGTGATTAGTGTGGATGATGGTCTCCTTGTCCATTAGATAGTACTTCCACTTCTTAACAGCTTGAACCAAAGCATAGGGTTCCTTGTTATATGTAAGGTAGTTCAGGACTCCACCATGAAACATTTTAGAATTATAGCACATCAGCTTACCTCATTGCATCAAGGACACGCCCATTGCTTAACCACTTGCATGTATATCCATTTCGAAAGGTTTCTGCAAATTGAGCAATGCAAGAACTGGTGCTTGACTATATTTTGTTTCGGCTCATCAAAAAAAATTTGTGATTCCTTCCCCATTGGAAAATCTTCACTAATTGTTATGGCATGGAGTGGTGAAGCTACCACTAAAAAGAATGCTATAAACTTTCTTAGGTATTGTATTACCCCAACGAAGCTCCTAACTTCAATGACATTTGTAGAATTTAGCCACTTGAGGATATCCTCCTTCTTGGCGAAATCTATCTTGAGTTCCCCTCCACCAATCACATACCCTATATACACCAATGACTGTTGGGAAAATTCACATTTCTTAATATTTTCCAATAGTTGGTGCTTTTTCAAAGTCTCTGACACCTACATAATGTTGAAATAATGTAACTGCGAAGAGCATTCTTATTATTATTGGATTAAATCCCCATTACGGATTAATCATGTCATTATTATTATTATTATTGTTATTGGATTAATCCCCATTGTGGATTAATCATGTCAGTAATTGTATAAGGACCAAATCCCCTTTTGCGGATTGGTCATCAGACAATTACAAAGGGCAGAATAAGAAGTCGGCCCCAACAGTTATTATGGAAAACCCAGAATTAATTAAAGGTGGGTTTATCCACCCAGAGTGAGAGGTTGGCCCTGCCAGTTGTGACCTTTCACACGTGTCAGTCTTGTATAAATAAGAGGCTAGCACCTCACTTCAAACACACAACTCACTTGCTCATTTCTCTTATGAGGCAAGTTGCAATTACTAGAGAGAGGAGGAGAAGAGTGGAACATATCTTGGGGAGGACTTTCTGTATTGATTTGAGTTATCTCTTGAACATTGTTTAAGCTATTTATGATAAGGAAGTTTTGTTGGGTTTTCTTCCCCTAGAGGGTTTCCCAGGATAAATGTTGTGTCTCTTGTGAATGTGTATTTCTTAGTGATCTTGTTCTTATTATGCTCTTATATATTGAAATGCAAAGAACTATAATAATGGCATAAACATTAACATGGTTTCAAAGCCAACTTGAAGGAAACACTATTTGCAAGAGAAAAACGTCACTGTTGCAGCACCTGCAAACTAGGGTTTTGATAAAGTATCTCTTTTCAGCTCCCTAACCTCCTAGAAAGTTGCGCCCTCCCCCAAGGATCAATTTGGCACCTAGAGCACACCTTTTCAGTGGCTGGATCTCCCGGAAAGTGAAACCCTAGTTTCACAAAAGTACCAGAGTACCAGAAGTACCGGAAGCACTAGTCCAGAAATCCGCAGATTAGATTTGACGGGGTAAAATTTGGATTTTCTTAGATCTGAAGACACCGGGCTACTCGCCTCAGCCAAGCGCACCTCCTGGTAAGGTCAAAATTTGATTTCGAGCATTTTCAATTTTTGGTTATTTTTGTTGCTGCAAGTACAAAATGTCTGCAAGCACAAAGCTTGTTGAGAAACTAGAAGGCATAGACAACTTCTGTGCATGGAATTATAGGATCGATCTGATCCTTGCATAGAATGACCTATCAAGATTTATCAAAGAAGAAGTGGAGGAACCTAATGATATCGTAGAGAAAGCAAAGCACCAGAAGGACTCAATCAGGGCTCAGAGAATCATTGCAGATTCAATCAAAGACCACCTGATCTCATATGTATCGTCAAAGAAAACCCTGAAGGAGATGTTTGATGCTCTAAGCAACATATATGAAGGAAAGAACATCAATCGAAAGATGAATCTAAGAACTCAGTTGAAGAATACCAAGATGCAGAAAGGAGAAATGATTCAAGAATATTTCTCCCGAATCTCAGAAATAAAAGAACAATTGAAAGTGATTGGAGACACCATCGACGAAGACGAATTTGTAATAACATCCCTAAATGGTCTCGCAAGACCTTGGGATGCTTTCATCCAGTCAATATGTGGCAGAAAGGAGAAACTACAATTTGAAAGCCTATGGGAAGAATGTACCCAAGAAGAGACAAGGGTAGCCAACCGTGAAGCACTACTAGCAAGGGACGATGATCAAACCTAGCTACTCATACAAAAGGAGGAAGGAAGAAACCCTACTTCAAAAGGGAATCTCATAGAGAACCGCAACCATCAAACAAGTTCAACAACCAAGAATCTCATTCAATAAATTTTCAGAAGAAAGGACAACGCAAGGGACGAGATCTCTCATCTATACAATGCTATCATTGTGATAAGATGGGACACAAGGCGAATAATTGTCTAGTCATAAGAGAAGAGTACAAGAGGAAGCACAAAAGGCAACATGCTCACATTGCCGAAGATGAAGAACCACCTATGAAGATGATTAAGGACCATGTCTTGATCTCAGCTCTCTCAGGATATGTATCACCTGGAGAGGACACATGGCTCATTGATAGCGGTGCTTCAAAACATATGACGGGTAAGAAAAATACTCTCTTGTATTTCAAAAAAGAAGTTTTCTCATAAAGTAACTCTTGGAGATGATTATCAATATCCCATCAAGGGAATAGGAGAATCAAACTACAAGCTAGATTCAGAAAACTCAATAACAATGAAGGATGTACTCTATGCACCGGGCCTAAAGAAGAACTTACTCTCCATATCAACTTTAGACAAGAAAGGCTATAGAGTTGCCTTCATAGATGGAGAAGTTCTTATGTGGAATAAGGGAGAAACCTTAAATGAAGCAATCATCATCGGAAGTGAAGAAAATGGTTTATATAAGCTGAAGGATCACCCAGAAACTGCTATGACCCATGCCATCGAAAACTCATGCGAACTTTGGCATAGAAGATTGGCCCACATCAACTACAAGGCGCTACCTTACATATGCAAAGCTGTCACAGGTTTACCAGAACTCAAGGTTGATCAGGAAGGCATATGCAATGGATGTGTGCAAGGGAAGAACATCAAGAACCCTTTTCCAAAGAGGGACAGCAAAGCAGAAGGAGCATTGGAAATCATCCATTCATACCTGTGTGACCCAATGCCATCATCCTCCATTAGCGGGTATGTATACTATGTATCTTTTATTGATGACTATTCTCGTAAGACCTGGATATATTTCCTAAAATCTAAAGATGAAGTATTCAGTAAATTCAAGGAATTCAAAGCCTTGATAGAGAATCTTTCCGAAAGAAAGTTTAAGATACTCAGGTCAGATAATGGAGGAGAATATACCTCGAAGGAGTTCGTAAACTTCTGCAGAGATTTCAGGATCAAGAGGGAACTAACTACTCCCTATAATCCTCAACAAAACGGTGTAGCTGAAAGGAAGAACAGAACAATTATGGAAGTTGTGACAACCATGATTCACGATCAAGATCTTCCTATGTGCTTATGGGCAGAAGCAGCTATGGCAGTTGTTTATGTGCAAAACAGACTATCCCATAGTGCACTTGGGTTCAAGACCCTAGAACAAATGTTCACCGGAAAGAAGCTAGAGGTAAGTCATCTCAAAATATTTGGCTGTCCAGTGTTTATCCATATACCGAAAGAGAAAAGAAACAAGTTGGAACCCTCCGGAAAAGGGAATATTTGTGGGATACTATGAGGTATCCAAGGCCTTTAGAATCTACATACCTGGTCACCGCCATATTGAGATCAGCAAGGACGTGACCTTTGATGAAGAAGCTCCACTTAAGAAATCGAGAAGATGCCGGCTTGAAGAAATGTATGAAGAGGAACCTGTAAATCCCAGGACGGCAGAATCCGTGAGGGAAGTTCCCAGAGCTGTAGAACCTGTAAGGGAAGTCATAGCTTCCCCTGATGAGGAGACTCCTGAAGATCATGATATAACAGAAGTTCAAGAACCTCCTCAAATGACCTTCTCCCATAAAAGAAAACCTGCTTGGGCAAGAGAGCTTATTCAAGATGGAGAGAAGTATGGTGTTCCAGAAGGAACCACGAGACAGGTGAAAAGACCAAAGCCCTTCTCTAGCTACACAGCTTTGATGTGCAATTTACTTGATGAAGAACCCACATGTTTTGAAGAATCCATCCAGAAGAAGGAATGGGCAGATGCCATGACAGAGGAATACCAATCCATAATAAAGAATGATGTATGAGAAATAGTTCCCAAACCAAAAAGTAAGGATGTGGTATCATCAAAATGGCTCTTCAAAATAAAACATGCTGCTGATGGAAGTATTGAGAAATATAAAGCAAGATTTGTCGTTCGTGGCTTTTCTCAGAAGGAAGGTATCGACTATGAAGAGACATTCGCTCTTGTGGCCAGATACACTTCGATCAGAACCATTATAGCTCTTGTTGCCAAGATGAAGTGGAAGCTGCACCAGATGGATGTGAAGACAGCTTTCCTGAATGGTGTTATCGAAGAGGAGGTGTATATAGAGCAACCCCAAATATTTGAGGTTGAAGACAGGAAGTCTCATGTCTGTCGATTGAAGAAAGCCTTATACGGATTGAAGCAAGCTCCCAGAGCTTGGTATGGCCGTATAGACAGTTTCTTGACGAGCTTAGGCTTTACCAAGAGTAAAGCAGATTCAAATCTCTACTTCAAGATCATGGATAATGAACCA
>JASDQU010100711.1:89781-124088 GCA_032191745.1 Picea mariana | reverse complement strand
GCTTAGGCTTTACCAAGAGTAAAGCAGATTCAAATCTCTACTTCAAGATCATGGATAATGAACCAGTAATACTATTACTGTATGTGGATGACTTATTCTTAACTGGAGAATAAAAACTCATCGCTGAATGTAAACAGAGACTTGCCGCAGAATTTGAAATGAAAGACCTTGGCCTAATGCACTACTTCTTAGGTCTTGAGGTATGGCAAAGTCCGGAAAGAATCTTCCTTAACCAGGGGAAGTACACGGTTGAAATCTTAAAGAGATTCGACATGCTAGAATGCAAGTCCATGAATACTCCCATGGAAGCAAAGCTAAAGCTGCTGGTCGATACTTCGTCAGACTTGATAGATGCCACTCTGTACTGAGAGATTATTGGACCGTTGATGTACCTGACGAACACCAGACCAGACATCTGTTTTGCAGTGAACACCTTGAGTCAGTTTCTGGTAGAGCCTAGACGTGTTCACCTAGTGGTTGCAAAACATGTGATGAGGTGCCTTAAAGGTACAGTGGATTATGGTCTCAGCTATGATGGAGATCATGACTTCACACTGAGTGGATATACTGATGCAGATTGGGCAGGAAGTGTTGCTAACAGAAAAAGCACTTCTGGATGTTGTTTCAGTTTGGGATCAGTTATGATCTCGTGGTAGAGTAGGAAGCAATCCAGTATTGCTCTTAGCACAGCGGAAGCAGAGTACATTGCCGCATGTTCTGCTAACTACGAAGCTATATGGATTTGAAAGTTGTTGACAGGCCTATTTGATTTGGATATGAGAGCAACCGCGATTCTATGTGACAATCAAAGCGGCATTAAAATGACAGAGAATCTTGTGTTCCACGACAGGTCGAAGCACATAGAGATCCGCTATCATTTCATCTGCGACATGGTATAGAGAGGAGCCTTGAAGCTCCAGTACATTAGCACGGATGAGTCATGCTTTACCTCACTGTTAGACGTAAAGCATGACGTTGTGTGATCCTTGCTTCTGACCTCGTTGTTAGACGTAAAGCAAGATGAGTCATGCTTTTGACCTCGTTGTTAGACGTAAAGCATGACGTCGTGTGATCCTTTCTTCTGACCTTGCTGTTAGACGTAAAGCAAGATGAGTCATGCTTCTGACCTAGTTGTTAGACGTAAAGCATGACGTCATTGATTCCTTGCTTCTGACCTAGTTGTTAGACATAAACCAAGATGATTCCTCACTTCTGACCTCATTGTTAGACGTAAAGCGAGATGTTGATGTGTTCCTCGCTTCTAACTTCGTTGTTAGACGTAAAGCAAGATGAGTCATGCTTCTGACCTCGTTGTTAGACGTAAAGCATGACGTTGTGATTCCTCGCTTCTGACCTAGTTGTTAGACGTAAAGCGAGATGATGTTTCTTCTGACCTAGTTGTTAGACGTAAAGAAAGATGTGACTGACATTGAGCTACCAGCTTAACCGCTGTGACATTGAGCTAGTGTAGTACTGTGATGTGCCAGCCTAGTGCTGTGATGAGGTATCATTTTTACTGATACATATTTGATGCAGATGATGATAGCATTGTTTCGAGAATGATGATGATGTCGATGAAGAAAACTTTCGATGGCTCGTAAATATGCTAGCCAATGTTTCAAGATGATATTGACGATAATGTCCTCCAGATGCCACTGATGATGCAGACCTCTCCCGCCTAATGCTGATGAAGAATACCCTTCTTGTTAAGGGGGAGTGTTGAAATAATGTAACTGCGAAGAGCATTCTTATTATTATTGGATTAAATCCCCATTGCGGATTAATCATGTCATTATTGTTATTATTATTGTTATTGGATTAATCCCCATTGTGGATTAATCATGTCGGTAATTGTATAAGGACCAAATCCCCTTTTGCGGATTGGTCATCAGACAATTACAAAGGGAAGAATAAGAAGTCGGCCCCAACAGTTATTATGGAAAACCCATAATTAATTAAAGGTGGGTTTACCCACCCAGAGTGAGAGGTCAGCCCTGCCAGTTGTGACCTTTCACACGTGCCAGTCTTGTATAAATAAGAGGCTAGCGCCTCACTTCAAACACACAACTCACTTGCTCATTTCTCTTATGAGGCAAGCTACAATTACCAGAGAGAGGAGGAGAAGAGTGGCGCATATCTTGGGGAGGACTTTCTGTATTGGTTTGAGTTATCTCTTGAACATTGTTTAAGCTATTTATGATAAGGAAGTTTTGTTGGGTTTTCTTCCCCTAGAGGGTTTCCCAGGATAAATGTTGTGTCTCTTGTGAATGTGTATTTCTCAGTGATCTTGTTCTTATTATGCTCTTATCTATTGAAATGCAAAGAACTATAATAATGGCATAAACATTAACACATAAGATGTGAGATATGCTCTTCCCAAGTAGAGCTATAAACCAATATATCATCTAAGTACACTATTGAAAATGAATATAAAAGGGGACACGTCATGCAATACATCATTCATCAAATGCATAAATGTAGTTGGTGCATTACATAAACCAAAAGGCATTACCAACCATTCATATAGATGTTTCCTTGTCTTGAAGGCGGTATTCCAAGTGTTTTCTTATTTAACTCATACTTGGTGGTATCTTGATTTCATATCCAACTTGGTGAAGTACTTGGCATGTTGCCATTGATTTAGCAAGTGATTTGTTGATGATTGCAACTTCATGAGACATTCTCCAGGTCGTTCTCCTCTGGACTGAATTGAGATGATCTATGAGAACGCTCATGTGATGGGTGAGTCATACTCCTCTGGACTGAGTTGAGATGACGTGTGTGGTCTCTTGTCGTGTTCCTTTGGACTAAGTTGAGATGACTTGAGATGGTCCCCTGTCGCACTCTTATGGACTTAGTTGAGTCGACTTGAGATGGCTCTCCAGATGATACTCCTCTGGACTTAATTGAGTTGATCTGTTGAGAGTGACGTCCATGTGGCTAAACACAGGTGGACGTGTCCCTAGTGGCTGAGCACTAGAGGATGTGAGAGATCCTTGTTATATTGTCTAAAGTAAGATTTATTGTGTAGCCCTAATTTTGTATTGTGAAGGGTACAAGTTGGCCCCACCATGTAAATATAATTAATATTGTGTAAAGATTAATTATATTATTGAGTTATAGAATTCGTCCCTATTGTGCCAATAGACACATCCATTTTATGTGCTAAGTCTTGTATAAATAAGAGTTAGATCCCCATTGTGGATCACTCACTCTCACTCATTCATTATCTCAAACACTACTTGTAGGGATGAAGTGCACACTTCTCTTAGGCGCAATCTTTCTTGGGCATAGAGCACCCTCTTGTGTGCACTAGGGTTTGTGGTGAAAGGGTGATCTTCTCTTGACTCTATAGCAAAGGATTGTTGGGTTTTTCCCTTGATTGAGAAGGGTTTTCCTAGGATAACTATGTGTGTTCTTGTGCATGGTTATTCTTCTTGTGATTGTTGATATTATCGTAGCTGCGGGAGGCATTTACCTCCACGTGTAAACCTGACAAGGATAGAATACTTCGGGAAGCAAGAAGAAACCCTAATGAGTTGGCTAATAACCCTAGAAGACTTGTCGGCTCAAGAAGATAATTTATATTAGGTTATTAGCCTCCAAGAGAAGAAGTCAGCCAGAAATAATAATACATATTGAACAGACAGATACCTAGAATGAGAAGTCGGCCTGGGCAGTTAGCCATAATTAGTATAAATACAGGAGGTCAGTTCTCATTCTGGCAGGCAGTCTCAGAATTGCAATTCCCAGTCTTGTGGGCACTGCAGTGCCCAGTCTTGTGCGCAAGTTTGAGGAGAGTTGCCATTGCAGCTGCTGCAGTTAGCAGATCACTTTTGGCTTGGACTATCTCTTAGCTAGGGTTTGGACTATCTGATCAGCTCTTGTTGATGTGCTATCCTTGGGGAAAGGTGCACTACCCTTTGTTTGGCTATCTAGCTTAGGGTTTGCTTCTAGAATGGTTCTCTGTCAAGGTTAAGGTGCTCGGAGGGTGGCTTCGGCCTATGGTTGGGTGACAAGGGCATTGTCAATGGTAAAACGAGCACACATATTTCATATTCTAATAGGTTATGGGCCCACACCTCCTTCATTCAGTCTAAACGCTAGAAGGAAACATAGCCGCTAGGATATTGAGCTCCCTGAGGAACTGTCGCTAGGGTTACTAGCAGAAGCAACTTCCAAGACATTGTCGCTAGGGTTACTAGCAAGAGCAGTTGCATAAACCCTAATCCTCTTGTTGAGGCACCGTAAGTGAATGGATTGACCTAATCTCCAGATAGATCAGTGCGCTCTAGCCTAGCGCATCTCCTGATACTCTCAGCAAGCCAAGACATGAAGTTTGAGTTTATGGTCAAATCTAGGGTTTGACCAATTCAAAGCAACCATGACTAATTCTATGAATTCAAAGAACAAGTTAGATAGAGCCTCTAACTTCATAGTGTGGAAGACAAGGATTGACCTCATCCTTCCCAAGAATAAAGTGTTGGATATCGTGAAAGGAAAGATCGTGAAGCCAAAGTTTGAAGAAGGAAAAGAGAAGGAACTGCAGAACGTTGCGGCGATGGAGAAGTTCAAAGACAGTGATATCAATGCTATGAGTATCATAGTGGAATCTATAAAAGACCCCTTGATACCCTACATCTCCCAACTTGACTCATCGAAGAAGATGTACGATCCCCTAACAAATCTCTTCTCGGTCAGAAACATTGGACAAGTTATGAGTCTGAAGAATGAGCTCTGTGACATGAAGATGAATGATGAGGACAGCATAACATCATATTTTGTGAGAATCTCTCAGTTAAGAGATCAACTACAAGCTATTGAAGAGATCATCTCAGAGAAGGAATTGGTAAACATAGTACTCAATGGTCTTCCCAAGACGTGGGATGCATTTTCCGCAAGCATGAACACAAGGAAGGAGTATCCAACATTTGAAGAACTTTGGACTTGTTGTGCTCAAGAAGAATCAAGGATCAGTGCAAAAGAGAAACCCCAAAAGAAGTACGATGATCAAGCCTTCACAGCAAGATTCAAGAACTTCAGGAACAAAAGGAAGTTTGGTTCAAGGAGGAAGCCAAATCAAGAAAAAGACATTTTAGAAGTACAATGCTTCAACTATCGCAAGTATGGTCACTACAAGAATCATTGTCCCGAGCTAAAGAAAAGGAAGGAAAAACACGAAGCATCAATTGCCGAAGAAAAGGAACCTACAAAGAAAACTAAGCAGGATAGAAGAGACTTCTTCTTCTAAAGGTAACAAAACTCTTCTTATTTCTTGTACATATCTTGTTTGCATCGTCTCTGTACATATCTTGTATATCTATCTCTTGGAAGATAATGTGTTCCAAGAAGAACCATACCTATGGAAGAACAACAAAATAAGAATGGATATCATTAGATAATACACATGAAAGGATGAAATACAAATCATGTGGAAGCTATTGCAAGATAAGTCGAATCAATCATGAAGAGACTTAGAAGAAGCAAAGACAGAAAGAAATCAGCAATCGAGAGAAAAATTGGAAAAAGACTTATGACGTTTTGTAGAAGACAAGAAGACGGAAGCGTGGACTCTGTTAGACAAGAGAGCCAATTATATATTGCAGAAGACAATAATGATGCAAATGGAAGCGTGGACTCTGTTAGACGGAGGGAGCTGATTATATATTGCAGAAGACAATAAGGATGCAGACGAAAGTGTGGACTCTGTTAGATAGAGGGAGCCAATTATATGCACTCATACATGAAGCAAGGATTAGGAGGGAGTTAATCCTATGATCCATTGAAGATGATGAAGTATATATCCATGATAGCAGCCATGAAAGACAGTACGTATTCTTCAAAGAGAAGCCTTAAAGTATCCCTGGTTGTCCATCCACATTCATGATCCTATGATGGAATCTTTAGAGCATGGAATCTATAAGAAACTCCATGGACCCGAGAACTAAAGAAACACATGAAGATTCCAAGAAAGAAAGAGAAGCCAGAACAACTAGTCATTGTATCAAGAATCACAAGATTGTCAGCCTGATATAAACTCAATAAAAGCAATCAAGCAGAGGAACTGAAAGTCGTGATGAAGAACAGTGTATGGAAGACTTATGAATGAAAGCATTGCGAGATCCAAAACTAGAGGTTCTCCCAGATGGAGGGAGAAGACTATGATGATTACTTGTTCCAGTAAACTAGACTTATATCTACATGAGTCATTATATCATCCGAAACATCCATGAGTTGGAGTTCTACATCAGATGAATGCAAACAATGTTCTCCAGAGAAATTGAATAAAGAGCATATGAAGAGCAATCTCAAGACTTTGAGGCATACCAGAAAGAGACCCTTGTATGAAGATAGAAGAAGATAACTTGGTGGAGAACCTCCAGTGCACAGTAGAAGCGCGGTGAAGATTTCCTATAACATCAAGATGATTACTTAGTAGATCAGATCTCATGATGACAGAAGAAGTGCCACATGGATATGTTCCAGTTTTGCAACAATGATATACTCTATTGTTCAGAGCTACATGACGCCTTCACAGAAAATCAGTGTTCCAGACTAAAGTACATTTAAAATCAAGCATTACATTATCCGTGATGAAGTCCAGAAAGGAGAAAGTGGTTCTCCAATACATATCTCCACAAATGAGCAGATAAGCAGACATTTTGGTAAAGCTTCTATCCAAGATGAAAGAGTTTGCATACTCAAGCTGGAGCTCGTGGAGACGACTTCCCTATTGAAAAAGGAAGAGATGACTCCCAGGTTGGGAGGGAGCACTGAAAATATTATTGAGGACATTCATTTTCAAGATTGAAAAATAGTCCATCTTGGACAAATGCTTTCCTGTTCGGAAAGTGGATTGAGATTTCTGACGGAAAATGATTTCCCATTGTGGTTAACATGGGAAATGGTCCAGATTGTTGATGTATCATAGACAACGACTTCTCATTGTGGTTAACATGGGGAGTGGTCTAGGGCAGTCTCTCTTCTTGAGGGTTACTCAAGAAAACTGGCCCGCCTCGTCGGACAACAATTTCTCATTGTGGTTAACATGAGAAATGGTCGGTTTTGGAGGTTGATATAGGACAGTCTTTTCCTCTTGTGGTTAACAGAGGAAATGGTTCGGACAGTCATTCCTTAGGGTTTATACATTCTCTCCAGGGTGCACTTTGATTAGTGTAGGAGGAATGGCCCAGGGTGGGGAATGGTCCAGGTTTAGCAATCATGGACAGGCATTCCCTAGGGTTTATACATTCTCTCCAGGGTGCACTTTGATTAGTGTAGGAAGAATGGCCCAGGGTGGGGAATGGTCCAAGTTCAGAAGACAGGATAGTTATTCTTCCTTACTTGAGAAGAATAGTCCAGATATCTCATTATTCTACTCTGAGGGAAAATATTATTTCAGATCTCACAAATGTGGGTGAAAGATTGGCCCAAATGATTCAGTTTATATCATAACATTGTTTCTGTGCAGGTTGGTATCAGATGATTGTTATGAAGATTGTATGACAGTAGATGTATACTACAGTGATGGATGTGTTCCACTGTTCGTGACTATACGTTGTTGATCAAGTACTTGTGTGTTACTTGGTGTGGTAGTGTACCACTGGATTGTAGTTATGTACTACTATGAATAGACACAGTTGTGTTCTATTTTGTTCTGATTGCCTTGAAGACTATCAACAGTTTATTGGAAATCATTATCATCCAGATGAGTGATGAACAGAGATTTTCTAGACAGAAAATGGTTCAGAACATTTACTCTTCTAGATTAGAAGAATGGCTCTTGTATCACTCTGTAGAGTGAGCATCATGTCTGATTACTCAGATAGAGTATGGCTTCAAGAGATGATGCAGCTGATGATGATGATGGTGCTCATGATATAGTCATGATCTAGTCTATATAACTATGTTGATGTTACCGGGTGAATGGTATGTTTTGTGCTCAAGACCATTACCTGTAATACCTCCCTAGCTAGGAGGGAGTGTTGATATTATGGTAGCTGCGGGAGGTATTTACCTCCACGTGTAAACCTGACAAGGATAGAATACTCTGGGAAGCAAGAAGAAACCCTAATGAGTTGGCTAATAACCCTAGAAGACTTTTCGGCTCAAGAAGATAATTTATATTAGGTTATTAGCCTCCAAGAGAAGAAGTCAGCCAGAAATAATAATATATACTAAACAAACAAATACCCAGAATGAGAAGTCGGCCTAGGCAGTTAGCCAAAATTAGTATAAATACAGAAGGCCAGATCTCATTCTGGCAGGCAGTGTCAAAATTGTAGTGCCCAGTCTTGTGTGCACTACAGTGCCCAGTCTTGTGTGCAGGTTTGAGGAGAGCTGCCAATGCAGCTGCTGCAGTTAGCAGATCACGTTTGGCTTGGACTATCTCTTGGCTAGGGTTTGGACTATCTGATCAGCTCTTGTTGATGCGCTATCCTTGGGGAAAGGTGCGCTACCCTTTGCTTGGCTATCTAGCCTAGGGTTTGCTTCCGGAATGATTCTTTGTCAAGGTTGAGGTGCTCGAAGGGTGGCTTCGGCCTATGGTTTGGTGACAAGGGTATTATCAATGGTAAAACGAGCACACATCTTTCATATTCTAACAGTGATCTTGGTTACTGCAACTATTGTATATTGTATTGTTGCATTGTTTATGGTTCAAGTTCATGCTAAATTGAAAAGAAACTACATGTGCATGAGCTAAGCATTAAAATTCAACATCATTGATCTTGGACAGAGGATATTGATTCTTGAGGGTGATCTTATTCAAATTTTTATCGTCAATACACATTCTCCAAGTCCCATCCTCCTTGGTTACTATGATGATAGGCAACCCACAAGGTGAGGTGCTTGGTCGAATCACTCCCTACTCCAATATTTATTTCAATTGTTTCTTCAGTTCATCTGCTTCCAGGATGGACTATTGGCAATGGGGAGTCATGAAACCACTGTATCTTGTGCTTCAATTCCCTCTTAGGTGGCAACCCTTTAGGCTCCTGGAACACTTCTATGTATGTTTGCAAAAGCTCCTCTAACTGTTGTTTTTGTTCTTTAATACATCCCTCCAAGGATGTCGTTACTTTTACCAATTCATCTCATCATTGATGCTCTCTTGAGAAGAGTAACGCAAACTTCCTACTAGAACTAATCAATTTCTTGTCTTGGTTAGCACTAACTAGAGAGATCTTAGATTTACCTTTGTGTGCATTGATGATGATGGAATTCTTGTCCTTGATTAGGGGGTACTAGTTTGATCTCCTCATGAATATTGCATCCCTCAAATACATGTAGGGGCTTTGAAACACTAAACCACACACATCAAGAGGTACTATGTCTACCTCCACTTCATCAATGTAGTTTGTACTTATAGCAAATTTGATCTTACACTGCTTAGTGACCTTGATGTTTGCATCCTTATTTACCCATCCCAATGAATATGAGGGAGGATGTGTTGATGTTTTGGTAGCTGCGAGAGGTATTAACCTCCATGGAAAAACCTTTGACTAGAATAGAATATTTCGAAAGCAAGAGAAAACCTAAACAGATGTGTGAAAACCTTGGAAGACAAGTCGACTCAGCAGAATAAGTAATATATATATATATATAGAAAAGGACAGGTCAACCCTGTTTGAAGAGACACATGTTCACCTTGCCAGATTAGTATAAATAGAAGGCGCCCCAACTCATTTGTACACACACTCAGTCATCCAGAAGCAAGGCGCAAGTGTTGAGGAGGAGCCGCAAAAGCTACAGGTGTGCAATAATTCCATGTTCAATCTTTTGGTACTCTATCTTGTGTGCTACCTCTGGAGAAGGTGCGCTACCCTGGTTTATCTATTGGTTCTAGTGAGGCTTCCCGAAATCATTGTTTATGTCAAAGGTTAAGGTGCTCGGGGGTGGCTTTGTGCCTATGTTTGGGTAGCAATGGTGTAGCATTGTTTATTGTTAAATGAGCACAACATTCTAATAGGTTATGGGCCCACACCACCTTCGGAACAGTCTAACCAATGGAAGGTAGATCTCTAGCTCTCTGTCAAGCTCGTTGTAGCACAATTATAGTTGCAGCTAGGGTTTTTTATCTTGCGGTAGCAACAAACCCTAACCTGATTGTTCGGGCACTTTAAGTGAAGCGTTTGGCATAATTCTTGAATATACTAGTGTGCCCTAACCCAGCGCATCTTCTGGTGCCTTCGACCATCAAAAACGTCAAAATTGAATTTTTGGGTCAAAGTCAAAAGACTAGTCAAGGTCAAAGTCAAAGACAATCATGACTTCCTCCATAAAATCAGAGTGGCGCAACAAAAGCATGGTCTCTTGGTAGAGCATGGAAGAGAAGGATTGACATCATCCTTGCAAAGAACAAAGGGAAAAATTATGGAACCATAGATTGAAGATCAGGCGTCAAAAGATGAAGAGTTTGATTTTTGGAGTTTCCAAGCACATGAACGTGGAGTAGGAGAAACAATAAAAAGCAACTACTGCAGATCTGAATCTCTGGAAAGAGAAGGGATCTTTGTCCAAGAAGCAATCGTAGATCTAGAAAGATCTCAGATCTAATACATTCAGAGGGACAACACACTTTCCAGGTTGGAAAAGATACTTGTCTCAGAAGAAAATCAACTCAAGCGGAACAATAGCCAGACTCCAGGTTTGCATATCATGTTTGATATTTTTATTGTTGCTTAAGTATTGCAATCCTTTAGATTTTATTAATGCTAGGAACAAATGAATACTTAGTAGCATGTACTATTAATATAAATCATTATTGTACTTAATTGCAATATGAACTAACATCTCCTCTAGGAGATATTTCTTGTTCTCAGGCAAGACACCTTGGTAATGCTATAATGAATTACCATGAAATTGATATGTTCTTATATAAAATGCTATTATATTGGAACTAGTTTTTCTCTTGTTGTTCATGTTTCAGCCAGGTTATCCTACGTATACCAGGAAGGTTACCACAAAAAAGAAAGACTTGAAAGGACTTAGAGGGAGTCAAACTTCAGAGGGAGTTAGTGATCAGAAAGAAGTAAGGTTTCGTGACATTTTGCAGGACACATAGGGGCATGCAGCAGATGGAAGCGTGATTCGAGGATTCTCTCAGTTAGAGGGAATTGATGGCAGAATTCAAAAAGAAGGATCTTCTAGGCTTTGTGTCGAGTTGTAGGCCTTGTGTCGAGTTGTAGGCCTTTGTGTCGAGTTGTAAGCTTCGTGTCGAGTTGTAGGCCTTGTGCCGAGTTGTAGGCTTCATGCCAAGTTGTAGGCTTCGTGCCGAGTTGTAGGCCTTTGTGCCGAGTTGCAGGCTTTGTGTCAAGTTGTAGGCCTTGTGCCGAGTTGTAGGCTTCATGCCGAGTTGTAGGCCTTGTGCCGAGTTGTAGGCTTCATGACGAGTTGTAGGATTTATGCCGAGTTGTAGGCTACTCCAGTGAGATGGTCTGGTATGATGAGTCGTTGCTACACCAATGAGATAGTCTGGAATGCTAGTGGCATAGTTGAGAACATGTATGGATGTGATGGTGTTGCTCATAATATGATCTGGGTGATCATGAGATAGCATGTGTAGCTTTGGTGATGCTATCGGTTTGCAAGCCATGTAGATCTTTCCCATGCCATGTGAGATGAATGCATAATGATGATAGTAATGATGATACTCAAAACATTAGTGTAGCCATGGGTGAGCACATCATGCAGGTGTAGCCCATGACGATGATGGTGACACATACTACGAGGTGTAGCTCTAGTGTTCTCTAGCGGGTTGTGGCCCCTAGACGAGATTGACAAGTCCACATGGGTATAGCCATGTGTGACGTAATGATGCTACCAGTAGCATGGTCTGCGTAACCATGACGAAGGGATCATGGCATAGCGAGCAAGGCTATGAAGACCATAAGGGAACATCATGGTTAAATACCTCCATAGCTAAGAGGGAGTGTTGATGTTTGGTAGTTGAGGTAGGTATTAACCACCATGGATAAACCTTTGACTAGAATAGAATATTCTGGTATATATATATATATATATATATATATATATATATATACCAGAATATTCTATTCTAGTCAAAGGTTTATCCATGGTGGTTAATATATCCAAAAAAGGACAAGTCAACCATGTTTGAAGAGACACATGTTCACCTGGCCAGATTAGCATAAATAGAAGGCACCCCAGTTCATTTGTACACACACCCATTCATCCAAAAGTAAGGCGTAAGTGTTGAGGAGTTACAGCAGCTGCAAGTGTGCAGTAATTCCATGTTCAGTCTTTTGGTACTCTATCTTGTGCGCTACCTTGGTTTATCTGTTGGTTCTAGTGAGGCTTCTCGGAATCATTCTTTCTGTCAAAGGTTAAGGTGCTCGAGGGTGGCTTTGTTCCTATAGTTGGGTAGCAATGGTATAGCATTGCTTATGGTTAAATGAGCACAACAATCTAACATGATGGTCATAAACTTCCAATCCAAGTTTGTTGACTAGATCTTCTGCTCTAAGGCCCACCTATGAACCAAAATCAAATAGAGCATCCAGCTTTGTCTTCTTGACCTAGATTTTAATATGGAAGAGTTTAGTCATCTCCTCTTCCTTGGGATGGAAGCTACTTAAATTCACCTCCTACATTATGGTGCAAACAATATTTTTATCTACATCTCAGTTTCTCTCTACCTAGTTACTTGAAGCCATGGATAGCATGTTCTTCATCTTGGCATCATTTGTGTGGTTCTTTGGGTTCATCTCCGTGTTGAAATATTGTAACTGTGAAGAATATTCTAATTATAATTGAGTTATTTTCTGATAGATCAAATCCCCTTTTGTGGATTGATCATGTCGGGCTTTGTATAAGACCAAATCCCTTTTATGGATTGGTCAAACCATAGTTATATGGTGTTTTTTGTAAAGTCGGCCCCTTGGGCTAATTAAAGTGGTTTTAACCACTAAGTGAAGAAGTCAGCCCAGCTTGGTGAAAAGACACAACCCTAGTGTCTGCCAGCCAGTATAAATAAGAGAGGATTGTGCCTCATTCTTACACTCACTCAGCCACTCATTTAGTCCACATCTTTTGGAGGTTGTTGCAGTCATAAGAAGGAGAAGAGAGGCGCATGCTCGGTCCTAGGTTATTCTTGGTGGTTTGGTTTTTGTCTTGGCATTGTATTGGCAATCTATATTAAAGAAGTTTTTGTTGGGTTTTCTCCCCCATGAGGGTTGCCCAGGATAAATTGATGTGTACCTTGTGATTGTGTTTCTCTTAGTGATCCTGCTTATGCTATTATTGTCTAGTAAATTAAAAATAACTTAATAGCAGCTCTAAATTTAACACTCTGGATGTAACTTCAAACACTTATCTTCGATGTGACCGTCAATACTACAATGGTTACAATGGTTGTTTGGATCCTTGCACTAATGTGAAGTGGCTATTATCTTCTTTCCCTTTCCTTTCCACTTCTTTCCCTTCTTGGAAGCATTTTGGTGTACCTTCTACTTGGAATCACTTGGTTGTCCTTTATTCTTACCCATATTCTCAAGATATAGTGCTTACACACAAGCCTCATCAATTGTCCTAGGTTTAAAAAGCATCACTTGCCTTCATAAATGACTGTGTTGACCACCCAAATACTTGAGGAGTACATCCGAGTTCTTAGGATATATACTCAACATATTGGCCATTTTTCTAAACTCAATAGTGTACTCTTGCATAATCTTCCCTTGCTTTTTCCAAAAGTAATGCTAACAGATCCATTTGTCCTCTTCATGCACGATAGGGTAGAACTAGGATTTAATGGGGATTTTAAACACCTCCCAATTAATCACTAGGGGATCACCCTCAAACCTAAGTATCTTTGTGTGACCTTCCCACCAAGTTTGAGCATGGCCCTCTAAATTTAGTGGGGCAAATGAAATATTTTTCTCTTCTGCTATGTTAAGAACATTGAAATAAACTTCTAACTATTGCAACCATTGATTCAACTCAATAGCATCAATCTCACCTTGGTATTGTTTGATGTCCACTTTCACTTCCACTTTAAACAAAGATTGAGAAGAAGTGATGGCACTTGAACTTTGTCTTTCTCTACTCCTTTTTCCCACTCCTTTTTTGGGTCTTCATTATCTCCAAATTTCTTCTCTAATCTAGCTTATGAGTTAGAGCCACCACATTCCCTAAAAGATCTGAACTTGTTCTCTAGAGCCTCCATGAGTATGGCCATGTTGCAAGAAATTTCAGTGACTTATGGTTCTAGCTTTTAAAATCTCTCTTTTGACTCATCTTATGGAGCGTTACTGTACTCATTTTCCATGGCCAGGGTTTTCAAACCTTACGCCAATTCCTAGATCCTACAACTTCCCACAAAACCTCAAAGAAAACCACTCTGATAACAATATGATCTATAAACTGCGATGGATATTCCACTAGAACAGTTCGTTGCAACAATCTTATAATATTCTACAATATTTTACTATGCAATGTTTTACTGTGGATTGAAGACTTAATATTACTAGTTTTAACATAAAAATTACGGAAATAAGTTGAAACTGCAATGACACCATCCACACAATGAACACGAAATGTACCTTAGAAAAAACCAACTAGAAGGTAAGGTCGATGCTCTACTCTTTTCTTCTCAATTACGAAATGTGAGTACAAAGAATGGGGCACTTGCTGTGGAGATGCCATGGACACCGTGGCCAATATGGTTGCTACAGGATCTCCTTCTTCCTTTGTTCTCCCTGAACATCCCACTCTCAATTATTTGCTCTCCTATGGAATAATACTCAATACAATAAGAATGGAACCCTTTCTTTTCCTAATAGCCCAGTATTTAACATTGCCTAACAACCGTCCGAGGTGGGGTTAGGTTTTTTGCATGCCTCAACCCTCGATTAATGTTAGGGTTTTGGACCCTCTAGAATAGTCTCGAAAGTCCACATGTGTGAATAATGGAAGTTGACATGGCATCCACTCAATACCATGGTGGTCAACAGGGTAGGCCAACTTGCAAGAGGCATAACTTCCACATACGAACTCTAATTGAGGTGATTTTCATGCCATGGGAAAGTTGTTGAACTGTAGAACAATGCTGAGAGGCTATGAGCTATGCTTGCAAAAATTTTATACCCCAAAAAAGGTCATTTAAAGCCTCAAATAGGCCCCAGATGGTTTTGGACCCGAAATCTCCAAAGCAGGACCTGCCCAAAATGGACCCTACAAGTCAACAACTCCAATTTTTCCACCTAAAAAGTACCAAAATAGATAACAAATTATATGATGATCAATTCCAGATCACAAAATGTTTGGGTAGGGATGTTTAGAAGTGACATAAAACCTTAAGATTTCAAACTAGTGATTATTAATTAGAAAAGATCATTGGTTAAACCTACTTGATGTCTTTGAAGATTAAATATATATGAAAAAATAAAGGCAGACCCATTATCGTTATGAGAAGAGAAAGACACTCATTCAACAAATACTCCAATAAAAAATTAACGAAGGCCTTGATAATGAATTATTTATTGTTAAACTTTTACATGCTGGATAAAACACATGTAGCACTAAGTACATACCTGTCCTTGCTTTTATACAGCAAATACGGACAGGAATAATATATACATGATATATAGCAATGTTTTCTTGTAATATCATTTTCCTACTTGCCAACCAGTATCATCTCGGTCACACTCTACAAGAAACACCCCATTGTGTCATTTAATAGAATATATTATGAAGAAATGAAACGCTTCCTTTAGTGAAAAATCAAGATCATTGCAAATACACTTTATATATTTCACACAAAATAAAGCACAATATATAACATGAAATCCATGAATTTGCATGATTTATATGATAAATACAATGCAGAATAAGATACATGAAGCAACAGTGGGATTTCCCACAATATATCTCTTTCAGCGAGTGTAATCTTTGTTCCACTCTACTTCCAAAGATAGCTCATTCCGGCGCATAAATGGAAGAGTGAATGGAGGGTTATACTGTTGTTCAAAGCAAACAGTTTTGTATCAGATCTTACCGTCCTTAAGTACAACATGATTAACATGCATAGAATTTTATATAATCCATCTAAGAACAGTTTTGTACGCACCTGTGCAATTTCTACTGATGCACCTTCTTTTACATGCACTTGAGGATCCTTGCTTACAGCAGCGCGTAATTTGGATTCTCTAGCCCTCACTTCTTTATCAGTCACAAACCCTGAGATGTAGCAACAAAATGAGCCCAAAATTCTTTACTTTAAAATTAGAAAATATTTATTCCAAGAAATAAGCACAACAAACAATTGCATGGCCAAGAAGAGGAAAATTGTCCCTACATAGGTCCAGAGAGTTCTATATTTCATGGAACGTTAGAAATGACTCCCATGAGTGCAATGCTATCAATTCTTCAAGCTGGGATGGAAGTTTGCTGCTAATATATTTCTCAGCAACCTAAACCTTGGAAGAATCCCTGATTACTACGAAGTAAAATGTATTTATCTAGCTGAGCAATACTCAAATCTTGAAATTCGGGGTCAAAATGAATCAAGGATAACTCTGAAAAGTAACACAGAATACGAATGAATTATGACATAAACTTTAAAGTTAAAACCAAGACCACTAGGTGCTGGGACAAAATTTAAGCAAAACAAGAGAGGAGCAAGTTACAAATCTACATGGAAGAGGAGGTTTGAATTTAGGGTTTGCTAACCTAGCCGTGACTTCTGATGGCAGCAGTATTGGGGGTGGATGTAGTACTCTGATTTTAATCTTTGGACTACGTTTCATCAGATTGTGTGTGTATATATATATAGTGGTTAGGAACATGTGTTTCCTTCTAAGAGGTCACCAATTCAAATCCAGAGGGGGGTAGGGTATGTATACTTCAGTAGACTTTAACAGTCAAATCATTGGTGGAGGGGGTCTCTTGTCCCACAAACAAGGGGGTCTCGTACACCAATTTGGTGTCTGGCTTGACCGTGACCTTAAAATTAGATTATTATTATTATATATAAAATGTTGACATGGTTATTTTGCAGGGTGTCAACCTATATAGGCTTGGTTGCACCAAAAGGCACATCCTACAGCTCAATATGGAGACCTTCCTTTTTTGCACAATAAAATAAACTTTGCGTCTTTAGAGGGATTTGATCCTTCTACACACTTGATGATAGATCCAAGGTTAATTCAGATGGACGCTGATTTGTAATACATTCGTTATGATTAGCTATAAATATATCATATAGATTCCTAGTGTGGGATCCAAAAGCCAAAGCCCAACTAGGAAATGATGAAAGCCTTTAACTTGGACTTGGTTTATTTTATTTTTAATATTTCGTATTCTTAAATGTCATGTGGTGATGTCACAATGACGTATGTTTACAAAAGTAACATGATATATAATACAAGGTCCAGAAATTAGCTGCTAGGAATACAAAAGGCTGTGATGCAACAAGAGGGAAGTTCCATGAGAATAGAGATTATTTATGCCACGTGTCATTTGGAAGACTCTCCACCCTTCTGGTCATGTGTTCCCAAAGTAGAATGTAACACAAAGTAGAATGTCTTATGTGATTTCACGACATGCACGTTTTCATGCAAAGCTCAATGTATATTCCTTGCTTGTGGACTCCTTGGAGTTCGCTTCTCTCTTATCTCTTCCCCATGGGAACCATCTTCCTCATGCTTGCACTCGACTACCTAAGCACTCGACTACCTAAGAGATGTCGAGGGAGATGTAGTGAACCCAACCATTTTGTCACTGATATGACATAGTTTTCAGGTTGGTTTTGATGAGCAAAGAATGGTTGTAGTGAGCAGAGAGGCTGGGAAGGTAAATATGTGCCATACCCTCATACCAGTGCTGGGGCATGACTGTATTTGATCCATTAATTGCCTGAATTCACCAACGGTTTCCCTGGCTGTAGTTCTAAAGGCCACATGACTGTAACAGTTCTCCCAGAAGGATATCAGTGGTTCGGAATATTCTTGTTAGAATATTAACCTCGCTGGGAAGGATTTCTTGAGATAGGTACACACAGAAAGGGAATGTCTGACCTCAAGTTAGGGAGTAGCTGAAGAGAAGATAGCAATGGGCTAATTGACTGTTGGTAGAGGAAATTGAGTGAATCTACATTGTCGAGATTCATGGTAGGTGTTTAATCTCATTGGAGTCATGCAGCACTGTGTTTGGGATTCCGATGAGAGATGGAGCATTGTATGAAGTTCTTCACCCCTGTCACCTTATAGCATGGCTTGGGGGTGGTGTTCGTAGTGGAAGCATTCCATTCCTATGCAACCAGTTTCCATGGACAATTTCTGACACAGCTTTCATCTCTTTCATACTTTTGCTATTGGAATTGTTTGATCTCTGTGTTATGTTTATGTATTGAGATGGTTTGAATGTTGCTCATGGAACCAGGAATACATGTGAATAACCCTGAATGGAAATAAATGTAGGCATGTTATTTATGCTGTAAATTAATAACTCTCACAATTTCATTCAAGATTCTATGCATAAGAGTATAGAATTGTTATCAAACCCAGATTTCTGTTTATACATTTAAATTCTGCATGTAATTTGCATTCGAAATCTGTTGGGAGTTGTTGGAACTTGGAAGGCCCAATTTGAATTACAGTCAATGTTCAGATTTGCTTAAGAGGAAATTTTGAAGTTCGATAGAGTGGATACTCGGCAATCCAGGAGGGAGTATAGGCAGGTACACTACAGAGTGGTAAAAGTATTATATGCGTTGACGGTTGTACAGTTGGTATGGTGGTGTATGGGAATGCTCTGGAGTGGTATCAAAGACCAGCTTCAACTTGGGCAAGTGGAACAAAAAGCATGTAAGCTTCAATTTGAGTACTGGAGGATTTAGAATCAAGTTTCAGAAAAAAAGGTGAAATTCTAGAGTAATTCCACTTGGACAGAATTCATGAGTGATTTAAAAAGGGAGCATTTCCATTATTACAGTGTTGGGAACATAAATTCGGCAAAAAAATATAGAAATTGAACAGGGTCAGGCATCAAATCTGGGGGAGTATGATCTTCTAACATTCAGAAGGAGGTCAAGTGTTCAAACTTCAAACCCAGTGGAGTGCAACTGTATTAAGCAAAAAATTGTTGAAAATCTTCTGAGTAAAGTATAAATTCTGCAAACATGTGTCCTCAGCTGACGTGGATCGTCCATCCTAGCTATCACCAAGACCCCATTGTCGACCTGCCAAGTGGACCTTAGAGTGACATGGCCAAGTTTATGAGGTTGGTGAGGTATAGACTCTGGAGCCATCAGGCCATTGTGTTTCTCCCTTGTCTTAGAAATTTTCTGTCCCAAATGGGTTTACCTGCTTGCATTGACTCAATCATCAGCCCATCAGGCCAACACACTTGTCATGAGCACTTGAGCTTAGACCAGTCAGGCTGACCTGATTGCATTGTCCCAATCATCGGCCCATTAGGCTATCAGACTTGTCATGAAGACTTCAACTTAGCTCGATTGGGTTGACCTGATTGCATTGGCCAATCATTTGTGCATCGGGCCAGGGCTATCAAGCTTGTCATGAACACTTGAGCTTAACCCAATCGGCTTGACCTAATTGCATTGACCCGACCGTCATCCCATTAGGCTACTGGGCTATCAGGCTTGTCATGAACGCCTGAACTTGGGCCTATTGGTTTGACCCGAGTGCATTGGCCCATTAGGCCCAAAACATAATATGGAATCTAAAATTTTATTTTTTCTATAACTTCTACATATAAACCCAAAATGACATGAAATTTCAAATGAAGGACCACATTGAAAGTATCTAACCAGATTTAGAGAAAAAATGCAAATTCAATTTTTAAGAGAACAGGGACACAAAATCGGCAAATGGCCCAGATTGTGATAAAATTTGGTCAATAGGAGTTTCATATAAGGGAATAAAACCCAGAAAATGTTTAGGCTAAATTGGAAGAAATCAAGAAATGGGCAAATTAGTGCAAAAAACACTATTCATACTATTCACAGATATGGTATTTCGAGGCAACATGACCCAAAACTGCAAAACTCAAAGACTTTTCCCTGTTGAGAATAATTTTCCATGGAAATCCAGACAATTTCCTCCTAGTGAAGTTTTTCCAGATCCTCACTATTTGGGAGAGAAAATTGCACCAAAGGTCGGAAAAGTGCAAGAAGCAATAAGTCGCCATTTGGAAAGAGGCAGAAAAGTTCACTGGGGTGATGTATGATCATACTGAGAATTGCAAATTACTCAAACAAAACACTAGCAGTTCCCAATACAAAAGAATTATAATTTTCCCCTAATTTTCTTCCACAGTTGCCATAATTTGGTCACAGATCCCAATTTGCACCAGGAAAAGCGCAGAAATTAATGAGTTACCAACTTCAAAAGGTTGTAACAGCTAGCTCCGAAATAGGATCAAAGAAATATTAGTCATTGGAAAGATTTTCCAGAGAACAGATATACAGGATCAATTTTCTGAATATCACTTCTGATTTTTGAAGAAAATTAGCAGAACAGAACCTCCAAGGCTTGATTTTGACAAAATAATTGTCAATATGGATGATTCACAGAATGCCCACATACATGAATGTTGGAGATGTTGAATTTGAGTGGAAATTTAGTAGGAACCGTGAGGAGCCTGAGGGACCAAGTCCAGAGTTACAAAGTAGATAATGAAACACTGATCAAACCCAAAGAAGAGCACAACCAAACAAAATACATAAATGCTCCAGAATATGATAGAAATTAAAAGAAAGTTGCAGCAAAGGTAGAGTTCTTATATGGCAGATGAGGACAAATGTAGTTCTAGAAGGGACTCTCGTCGAAGATCCCAGGGATCAAGGACATCTCATAGTAATACATATCATCCAGCTCCTTCAGATTCTTCCATAAGTGAATCAAATGCATCTGAAGAAGCATTGAGCAGCCCACAATCCTATGAAAGCAGTGATAGAGGGAAGAGACACCATAGGGATAGTTTGCATGGAGAATTTTGCAAGGCAAAGCCATCCACATTTGATGGAAAGACCAAAACCGTCCAAGAAGCCGAGGCTTGAATGCTGGGAAAGCAAAAGTATTTTCAGCTCCAGGATTATTCAAAGAACACGAAGAACAGAGTTGCCATTACAATCTGATTGGAAATGCATCCTTATGGTGGGAACACTACAGACAAGTAAAGTGAATTAATGACAGAAAAATTGTGTGGAAGCAGTGCAAGAGGTATTCTGAGCAAAACTGTATTTTTTATCGTTACTACGAGAAGGTCAACAGGTTTTCTGACCTCAAGCAAGGTAAATTCCATGTATGAGTCCGAGATAGAGTTCATGGAATTAAAGTATGTCTGTATATCAAGGACGAGAAATGAAAAATTCCTCATTTCTTGAAAGGGTTGCATCCTTTGTACAAGAATCAGGTTCATATTATAGAGGCTTTGACACTAGAAGAGGTTGTAAAAAAAGTTCAGTGTTGTGACGATCATTGTAGAGGTAAGAACAAATCTCATTAGAGGTGGAAGAAAAGGAGGAAAGAGAAACAAGAGAAGTGGGAAACCGAATGTGAGCCTCCTTTCTCTCAGAAAATTAGAGGGTGCCAAATACAAATCAACTCTCATGAGAAACCAAAAGAGCACAACGAGCTCAGCAAAGAGAAGGAAGAACTGAAACTCAAAAAAGGGAACTCCAATAACCAATCTTCTCAGTATCTATTTAAAGAGGAAGTGAAGGTCAAGATCAAGCCCTACAAAGATGAGGTAGACAAAATTAAATTAAATCATTGGTTGTAACAGTTAGAAGTCTATTTTAGTGTGCATAATGTACATGAGGAGAAGAAATTAAATTTTGTTAGATTCAAGCTAGAAGGCCATACAGAGACTTGGTAGGAAAGCTACAGAAGGCCCTTAGGCTGGGGGGAGACCCACCAGTGACTAAGTGGGAGGTATTCACAGACCTCCTCAAGCTCTAGTTTTTCCCTATTAGATATGAAGAGGACCAGAGGTTTTGTGGCACTACTACCAATAGAGACAAGGACAAAGTATACAAGGGTATACAATAGAGTTTTAGAAGCAATCCATTCAATTGGTGATAAATCCCAAGAAAACCAACGTTGTCATCAAGTACCTCGGGGGCCTTCATAGTCACATAGGAAGGCAAGTTATGCTATTCAAGACCAGTCAATAGATGAGGCTGGTGTGCAGGCCCAGTACATTCAATCTGAGAAGAAAAAGGGGCAGCCAGGTAGCTTGAAGCAGTCATACCAGCTTGGAGCTTCCAATAAGGCTGAAAAGAAGGAGAAAGGGAAAAATAAGAAAAATGCCACCACTGCACATGTGCAAGGACTCTAACAACCACTATGACCATTGCAACAATTATGGACACGCTAAAAAAAAATGTTTGAGTTCAGCACTAAATCCAAGAACAAGAAGCAAGATCAATCCAAGAAGAAGAATCTTTGATACACTACACATGTGTGCAAGGACCCTAACAACCACTATGACCATTGCAACAATGATGGTCACACTAAAGAAAAATGTTTGACTCCAGTGTTGAATCCCAAGAACAACAAGCAGGAACAATCCAATGATCCAGATTTATGAGCAGAACGAAATGAATAACAGATTGAATACAATAACATGAAGATACAGAGAACAACAACAAATATCTAGTGAACAATAACTTCTATTGAATAAAGAAAATAGGTTGAAACTATAAAACTGCAGAACTGAAAACAACTTGCTCGAATGGTGGTAGCTATCTTTGAGAAGAGATGTGGCTGCTACGCGCATCCATCTGAGCAAAATGATTACAATGAGGCTCCAGAGGCCTTTTTAACATTACTCATGAATGCCAAAACCCTACACATCCAAAAACCTAACCCTCGGAGATGAAACGCCAAAAGTTATGTGGGCCCTGATGGGTAAGTTGGTACCTCAACTTCATGAGGTCGTAAATTTTGCATACGACCTCCGTTTTAGGCATGTGATATCCCATTGGAAAGGTCTTTTCGAGAACTACACATTATACTATCAAACTCTGACTCCATCTATAGTTTGACTGTGGCAAGCCAACAAACACTGTTTAGGGCCCCAAAACAGCCCTGGAAGTACAGAAAGATGTACTGACATGGAAACTTCCAAAATAAGGCAGTTGGAATAGGTGGGCGGCCACCAATATTCACCTGGATGTTGTGTAGGGCTTTAGGACAACCCCGGAAGTGCAGAACCCACTAGTACAAAGAAATGTCATCATTACAGAGAAACATGTTGAACTAAAAACTGTCAAGATGAGCCAGTTGGAAAAGGTGGGTGGCCACCAATATCCACCTAGATCAGTCCTCCCCCCTTAGGAAGTAATGGTCTCCATTGCGTTGAGTGCCCCCATCAGGTGAGGAAATTTCTATTGAATTTGGCCCCGGGTGAGCCACTTGCCTTGCTGCAAGAGTTGCCTTGCCTTGACAACCCGATAAAGCTGGAACCTCTGTTGGCGAGTGCCCTTGACCTGTGTGTCCACTATCTGATCAGTGGATGGATGTTCCATGCCGTCAGGGTTGAGCTCTATTGGTGTCAACTGTTTTGCGATCTCCAAGGTGTCCAATAATGGTGGAAAATATGGGTGGAGGAGGTCCACATTGAACACTGGGTGCAAGCCAGGGAAGGGAGGAGGGTTGAGCTCAAACTCATTCTCACCCACAGCCTTGGTGATAGTGTAAGGCCCATAGCAAAGTGGACAGAGCTTCCGATGGGGCCCTGTAAGGCGCTCTTTCTGCAAATGTAACCAGACCTTGCCTCCCACCTAAGACTTGTGTGGTACCCGGTGTTGGTCATGGCACTGCTTGTACTTAGCATTGGCTTTCTACAAAATCTCATGGACCTATTGGCAAATGTGTTGAATCCGCTCAATGAATCTGACGGCTTTGTCGGCCTCAGACTGAACATGGGAAGATTCTACCTGTGTGGTTGCAAGAGGTAGTGCAACATCAATGGGACCCAAAGGTTGGAATCCCAGCCCCACCTGAAATGGGCTATGCTCGATGGAGCTATGGAGAGCCTTGTTGTAGTTGTGTTGAACATATGGAAGACTCTCATCCCATGTACGTTGTAATAATCCCAAACCATTATGCCAGGAACATCACGGTTTTGGGTGTCTTTTAAAAAATTTCTGGTTGTGATATTTTGTCAAACACTTTGCTTACAGTTACGCTTAGGGTTTTCTAATGTGTTATATGTGTGTTTGCAACAATAAACAAGGAGATACAATCATGGAACATACCTCAACCATATGCAAGATCAATAAGATGATAGACAAGCCAAAACACTGCAGATCTAATATTTATTTCATAACAAATAGCAAGAACCTGATACAATGAGATGCCAATCTGGAATGCACATCAGATGGCTCCAATAAAGACAATAGAAGATAAGAGTTGCTACAAAATGATCCAATAGAAGATGCCACAAGCCTCCCAAGGCTGAATACTCACTGAAGACCAATGCAAGAGTAGATCTGGGCCGTAAGAAATGTTAAACCCTCAAGTTGGAAGATGCCACGCCCTGCTGGAATGCTGAAGCTCCTCAATAATTCGGCCCAACTAAAGGAAGCCTCCAAATGAGTCCAAAATGAGTGGAAGAGTAGATCGGGTCACTACAAGAACAACCTAGGTGCCCAAATCTCCAAGATCCCTCTCAAACCCTATGGATCTGACTCTCCTCCAAGTAATGGTGTGCCCTCGCAGATGCCTGAAACCCTAGATAATTCAGCCTCTCTCCTAGAGACCTCCAATAGCTCCACCAATGCACTAGAATGATAGATCGGGGCACGACAATGAAAGCCCAAATGCTCAACTAGGAAAAATACTTGCTAGACCCATGGATCTAGCCACCCTCCAAAGTGTGGTGCACCCTCCTCTTGGGAAATCATCCCACTCTCAATACAAATGAATCCTCCACCAAAATACCTCTGAAATGCACCAAGAATAATGCTAGGACACCTGCAAAGGAAACCCAATACATGGAATTCCCAAAATCTCTTCTCCTCAGCTAGATCGAATCCTCCCTCAATGGATGGTGAGCCCCTCTTGCTGGAAACCCACAACTGGTGTGCCCTCTCTCTCTCTGCACATGTAACTGATGTAGAATCCTCCTACAACTGAGTAGATTTGGAACTAGAATGGTGTGGGAGAGTATTGCATCTTCGAGACCAAGCTTGGGACAAGCTAGGTGGAATATTTCACCACTGAATCGTCCTCTAGGGCTTGTTAAGTCAAAACCTTCAAAACCCCCAAGAGATGGGTCCTCTAGCTAGAAGTCGGATATCCAAATGATAAACATACATGAATGAATGAATAGAGGCCCTTGCCTTTCCTTTATACTTCCTGCTCACCTTCTTCCTCTAAAGTGACTTTCATTTTATTAATATTTAATTAATTAATTAAATCACTTTAATTAATTAATTAACCTTTTTACCTCTGAAAAGCGCCTTATCTCTCCTTGTGGCTTCCCTGGCCACTAAAAGTCACTTCTCACCATCCCATCCTGTAGTGTTTCTCCTCCCAATTCCAATGAGCTATTACACTAAGAGGTTCCTCCAAGTAATGTGCCCAAAATGACCTCTTTAGTGAATTTAATTAACTTATAGCTCAAAATACTCAGAATCATGGAAATCGTCGAAATGCAACGAAACCAAGGTCAACCTATGCAGAATGGATCATAATGATGAAATGGGATGAGCGATGCAAGCCGGACCCCAAAATGCCTCTCAATAATCCTTGTACTCGCTATAACATCCATATGGCTACTCTGGTCATCATAAACCTCTGCAATGTGATGATGTCCCAAAGTGGGGACATTACAGTCCTCCCTGTTAGAAAATTGTTTGTCCTCAAGAAATAACCAAATCCCCTCAACTATAATACCAGGATTCCATGTCCACCTGTGGGATACACAGTAGAACCCATCCAAAGATGAACAATCATACACTGTGCCCCCTGGGTCCCATATCAAGTCATGAACTGCTAGCCCCTGGGAAGCATAATCCTGAAACATACCAACTCCGTGAGTCTCCTGCACATGACACATGGCCTCATCCTGGAATGAGTCCATCCTCCAAGCTACTACCAAGATCAACACGGCCTCCATCAAATGCACCTGCTGATGCCAGAATGAGGTACGGCAAGACCTCCATGAGACACCCTCAAGAGATGTGTTCTCCCCAACACTGAGGCTCAATGGAAAGTCAAAACAAATTTCCCCTACAAAGGTCCACTCGCCCCTGTCAGTCAGATAAATGCTCAACCCTGCAATCCCTGGATCCTATGCTAATCTCTGTCGAAGATCATCATGTTGGCCCTGCACTACTCTAACCATGACTGTCCACTCCCTGCATACATACTAGATTCCTCTCTCCTGGATCCTCCAGCTGAAATACCTGTGGCCATTGGACTTGTTGTCCAG
Organism: Picea mariana; assembly: GCA_032191745.1. Taxonomy (NCBI): domain Eukaryota; kingdom Viridiplantae; phylum Streptophyta; class Pinopsida; order Pinales; family Pinaceae; genus Picea; species Picea mariana. Next base: position 97,661 of record JASDQU010100711.1, on the reverse strand, counting down.
AAACTGCATCTGTAAAGGCATCTCTGTGGAAGTAGTACCTACCCAACCATCTCTATGTCCAATGATGATGATCAAGAGTGAAAAGTTGCCTCGCTCAATCGGACAAATCCCTGCAAGCCCACTCCAAACCAACTCCTGGTGGAGTATGTGGCTCTCTAGCGCAACCTGGGTCCTCATGTAGTGAAACATCCTGCTAACCACATGAACTCCCGGATCCCATGGCAGACTTGGAAGTTTATCACTCCCAATCTCCCCTAACTGCTCCTGTGTCAGACCGATCACTGTCGGAAGCCCTCTGTGCTCATCTGCTATCATCTGGCCCATGATGCTCACCAACATGCACCAAGTCTCCACTGGCTGCCTGTGACGATCCACCTCTATCCGGCTGGATGTCGTAAAAACACTCATGTCAGGTGATCTTGGCCTAGCCACTCCCCATGTCCTCAGCCACTGTCTGTCTCTCCTCATGTTGTTGCCTTTGATAAACATGTCAAGAAAGGCTAATTGAAATATCTACAGCTAACCGTAGGACTAAAAAATACCACCTGTCTTGGTCAATCCCAAGGATTCGACCAAAAGCACATCTACCAGTACCCATGATAACTGCTCGCATGTAGTCATCACTAAATCCCAATCATCAGGTACAACCGGAAGTAACTCCTCTAAGTGTTGTTGCAAAGGAGTGACATCTGCATACTCCCCTAAGTGTGTCTCCTCCCTGCAAGGCACTATACCCCTCTGAATGCCACCATACATCTCGGCATGACTTTGTGAGCTATCCCTCATCACTGTATGCTCCGGCATACTCATGTCGTCTCCTACAGACTCATGTTGCATCATAGATCCGGGGTGTACTGCTGGTTCAACCTCTACATGGAGTTCAACTGCTCTCAGAAGACAAATGGAAGTGTCCTCCATCACCTGGTGCTCCTTTGCTAAATCACCAACATCTCCTAGCAACGTGAGTGAATGATATATCTGAGTGTCTACTAAGACAGATGAAGTGGATCTCTGACAAATCTCCTTAATTGGCTCGTCTGACCTAGACTCTGATTCTTGAAGGGCTATCTGTGTGCCTCTCAAGAATCCTCGAGTGCTCTCCAACTCCTGACTAAGTTTGTCCACCTCCAACTCCTAATCCCTCAGAGCCTCATGATACATCTCACCAATCCTCAATAGGTAGTCCCTGTCAGTCAACAACTATTGGTAGTCGGTCCTAATCAAAAATACTCTCTCCCTGAGAGTATGAAAATCATCCATGGAAAATCCCCCATTTGAACTGCCATGTGCCACTGATGCTCTCTAGCAGTAATCTGCTACCAATGTATGGGTGTCATCAATGCGCCTAGTGGTTTCCCTGATCATATCCTCGCTAACTCTCAATTGTACTGCTAAGTGGTGTGACTCTTGATCATAGTCATGCTGAGGTGCCACCTCATATCCCTCACCGCTAGTGTCAGTCCTGCTAGTGTCAACTCTGGAATCCCCAAAAACACTCTCTGCATAAGATAACGTGTTGAATTGCCCACTGTCTACTGTGTTGTTGGGTCCTCCTGTATGCCACTGCACCACATCACTAAATTTTATCTCCCTCTGCATCATACTATATCCTGTGTGAGCAGCTGTATCCTCCTCTGCACTCACCCAGCTACTATCATCTGTGCCTGGATCCCATATAGACGTGTCCAGACACATGCTATGGTCATCCCGACTAACAAGGAGTGCATCCTCATCACTGCAAGCCGATCCTGAAAGTAAGTGCTCCATCAACCTGTCAGTCTCCACAATCTGCTCAACTAATGGAGTCTCCATAATCTGTGACTCAATCTCCTCATGCTGGTGTGTGAATGTAAGATCAACTGTCTGCACGTCATATGTCTCTCCCTGTATCTGTGGATCCATGTGTCCATGTCATGCATCCCTCACATAAGGCTCCTCCATCATATCTGACATACTACTAGTATCCTCATGTGATGTGGTTGTCATAGGTGTCTGGAAAGATGATAGATGTGTCATGGCCACCATAGGAAGCTAGTCATCTATAGGTGCTAACACGTGTGAGTCCTCACTGGTGTCACCACTCTGTTGGGGTGTAAGGCCATCAATAGTATGTGATATGTCTGTTGTAATGCAGGTGTTGTCATCCTGCTCCTTCGACTATCTATCCACTACACAAAGGTCACCATCCTCCTCAAGCGTGCTAATATCATCAGCCTCTGTGCAAGAGTCACTATCACTAGCCTCTGTGCAAGAGTCACTATCATCATCAGACTGCCCCAAATCAGCATCTATCGCTCTATCCTCACACACCTCATCATCACTGTCATAGTGTGCCTCAATAACGTGTTTCTGATCCTTACCCCTGCACCTATGATCTGGTTCCCAAGGCACCTTGCAACTGTAGAAAACTTGTGTGTTCCTAATGGGTGTGGGGTCCCTCTGTTCTTCCAGCCATCTAGTTGTTGTTGTTCTCTTTTTATCTGCTACGATGATCCCATGTAAAACATCCTCTTCGCTCCAACTGGCATTTCTTAAGGCTACATACTGTGGAAATGTTATTTGAGCCCTAGTTTCCTTGCTAAGGCCGAAATATATTATCTCCAAGTATGTTATCTCAAAGGATATCTCATCCATTTTTTCTAGGCTCTGTATGCATGTGTTAATTCCCACTGGCTGGCAGGAATCTAAGCTCTGATAGCACTGTAATGTTCCCAAACCATTATGCCAGGAACATCACGGTTTTGGGTGTCTTTTAAAACTTTTCTGGTTGTGGTATTTTGTCAAACACTTTGCTTACAGTTACGCTTAGGGTTTTCTAATGTGTTATATGTGTGTTTGCAACAATAAACAAGGAGATACAATCATGGAACATACCTCAACCATATGCAAGATCAATAAGATGATAGAGAATCCAAAACACTGCAGATCTGATCTTTATTTCATAACAAATAGCAAGAACCTAATACAATGAGATGCCAATCTGGAATGCACATCAAATGGCTCCAATAAAGACAATAGAAGATAGGCGCTGCTGCAAAATGCTCCAATAGAAGATGCCACAAGCCTCCCAAGGCCGAATACTCACTGAAGACCAATGCAAGAGTAGATTTGGGTTGTAAGAAATGTTAAACCCTCAAGCTGGAAGATGCCACACCCTGCTGGAATGCTGAAGCTCCTAAATAATTCCGCCCAACTGAAGGAAGCCTCCAAATGAGTCCAAAATGAGTGGAAGAGTAGATCGGGTCACTACAAGAACAACCCAGGTGCTCAAATCTCCAAGATCCCTCTCAAACCCTATGGATCTGACTCTCCTCCAAGTAATGGTGTGCCCTCATGGATGCCTGAAACCCTAGATAATTCGGCCTCTCTCCTAGAGACCTCCAACAGCTCCACCAATCCACTAGAATGATAGATCGGGGCACGGCAATGAAAACCCAAATGCTCAACTAGGCAAAATACTTGCTAGACCCATGGATCTAGCCACCCTCCAAAGTGTGGTGCGCCCTCCACTTGGGAAATCGTCCCACTCTCAATACAAATGAATCCTCCACCAAAATACCTCTGAAATCCACCAAGAATAATGCTATGACACCTGCAAAGGAAACCCAATACATGGAATTCCCAAAATCTCTTCTCCTTAGCTAGATCGAATCCTCCCTCAATGGATGCTACGCCCCTTTTGCTGGAAACCCACAACCGGTGCACCTTCTCTCTCTCTACACCTATAACTGATGTAGAATCCTCCTGCAACTAAGTAGATCTGGAACTAGAATGGTGTGGGAGAGTATTGCATCTCTGAGACCAAGCTTGGGACAAGCTAGGTGGAATCTTTCACCACTGAATCGTCCTCTAGGGTTTGTTAAGTCAAAACCCTCAAAACCCCCAAGAGATGGATCCTCTAGCTAGAAGCCAGATATCCAAATGATAAACATACATGATTGAATGAATAGAGGCCCTTACCTTTCCTTTATACTTCCTGCTCACCTTCTTCCTCCAAAGTGACTTTTATTTTATTAATATTTAATTAATTAATTAAATTACTTTAATTAATTAATTAACCTTTTTACCTCTGAAAAGCACCTTATCTCTCCTTGTGGCTTCCCTAGCCACTGAAAGTCACTTCTCACCATCCCATCCAGTAGTGTTGCTCCTCCCAATTCCAATGAGCTATTACAGTGAGAGGTTCCTCCAAGTAATGTGCCCAAAATGACCTCTTCAGTGAATTTAATTAACTTATAGCTCAAAATACTCTGAATCATGGAAATCATCGAAATGCAATGAAACCAAGGCCAACTTGTGCAGAATGGATCATAATGATGAAATGGGATGAGCAATGCAAGCCGAACCCCAAAATGTCTCTCAATAATCCCTGTACTCGCTATAACATCCATCTGGCTACTCTGGTCATCATAAACCTCGGCAATATGATGATGTCCCAAAGTGGGAACATTACATACGCGGATGCTTAGAGTTATACATGCACAGGATGTGCACAATCATCCTATTGACAACCTCTGTTTGGCCATCGGTTTAGGGGTGGAAATCAGTGGATTTAGTGAGCTTGGTGTCCAACAGTGACCAGAGACTCGACCAAAATGTGTTGAGGAACCTGCTGTCTCGATCTGAGATGATGGTCTGTGGTATCCCAAAATGGACCCACACCCGTTCGAAGAAGAGCTTGGCAGTATCTACCAATGTGATGCTCTTCTTGCAGGCTGTGAGAATGGCCATCTTCGAAAACTGATCAACCACCACAAATACACAATCATTACCGTGCTTGGTGGACGGAAGGCCAGACATGTAATCCATCGAGATGTATTCCCAAGGCCTCTCGGGAGTAGGAAGAGGGGTGTATAAGCCTTGTTTCTTGATGGCTAGCTTGGCAATGGCACAGGAAGTGCAAGATCTGATATACTTGCTGACGTCCTGTCGAAGTTTTGGCCAATAAAAATGTTTCTTTAGAACAGCCACAGTTTTCTCCACGCCAAAATGTCCTTCCATCCAACTGTAGTGAGCCTCCCAAATCAGCGTCGCACGCTCTCTTGTGGAAACACAGAGGTGGCCCAGATGGCATAACAGTCCATCCTAAATGTAAAAATCGATGACATTTGCGCCTGTACCCAAGAGTCGATATGTGGTGGTGAAGTCAGGTTCTCGTTGATAAAGTTGGGGCCACTCAGATGCCTCATGTCCACAGGAATGGAGCACGAAGGTGAGTGCAGCAACGGGAGGTCGACTGAGGTAGTCAACGACACGATTTGTGCTCCCTGTCTTATACTCGATGTTGAGATGGAACTATTGCAGGTATGTGGACCACTTTTGATGGCGGTCGTTCTGTTACTTCCCCTGTGTCTGTATGAACTGCAGAGGCTTGTGATCAGTGTGGATGATTGTCTCCTTTCCCAGAATGTAATGTTTCCATTGAAGGCAGGCTTGCACAATGGAATACATTTTCTTGTCCTAGGTGGGGTATTTCCGGACGGTATCTGAGAGAGTCTCACTATGGTATGCAACTGGATGACCATGTTGAGTGAGAACTGCGCCTACAGCATAGTCGGATGCATCAGTCTCAATCTCGAACAGTTGTTGCAGATCGAGTAAGGAGAGTACTGGAGCTGAGCACAAGCGATGTTTCAGATAATCAAATTCTCGTTGTTGTGCCTTCCCCCATGCGAACTTTGCCTTGCCACCGCCCTTGGTCACTTGGCTGAGGGCCCATGCAATATGGGAGAATCCCAACACGAACCGTCGATAGAAGTTGGCAAGTCCCAAGAAGCTTTGAATCTCTGTTAGTGTGGTCGGGGCTGGCCAGTCACGGATGACTTGGATCTTAGCTGGATCCACATGTACCCCATGCTCATCAACAATGTAGCCCAAGTATTGGACCCTGTTCATGCTAAAGGAGCATTTTTCCAAGTTGGCATATAACTTGTGTTGTCGTAGAGTGCTCAAAACCTATTGAATATGCTGCATGTGCTCCTCCCCAGTTCTGTCGAAGATGAGGATGTCATCCAGATATACCACCACAAAAGAGTTGGTGAAGAGTCTCAACACATCATCCATCATCCTCATGAAAGTTGTTGGTGCATTTGTTAATCCAAAGGGCATGACCAGCCATTTGAAGAGGCCTTCTTTAGATTTGAAAGTTGTCTTCCATACATCAGTTGGTTCGATGGGAACCTAGTGGTAGCCAAACTTTAGGTCAAACTTGCTGAAGAATTTTGCCCCCCTGAGTTGGTCAAGAAGGTCATCAATTCAGGGAATTGGGTACCGGTTCTTGACTGTGATTTTGTTTAATGCTCTGTAATCAATGCAGAGTCGTCAAGTCCCATCTTTCTTCTACACTAGTACAATCAGGCTTCCGCGAGGGAAGGAGTTGGGTTGAATGTGCCCCTTTTGAAGCATCTCTTGGATCCACCGTTGAATATGTCGGTGATATAACGAAAATGTCGGATGTGTCGCCGAAATTTTCCCTCTGCCGAAATTTTCGTTTGAATATGTCGCGAAACTTCTGATAAATTGAATGTGTTGCGACACATTCATTAACTCGCGACATTTTCTCAATGTGTCGCGAGTCGATGGAATGTGTCGGCCTGCTCATTTTTTTTTTGCAAATTTAAAGTGCGTGAGGGGTTTTAGAGGCCGCGGGTGGCTTTTTTTCTTCATTATTTCACTTGTGAAGTGTGAGAGAGCTAGAGAGGTGTGAGGAAAACCATTGTGCACCTTTCCAAGGAGAAAGCCAAGGATCTTGCTTCCATTAGCGCCAGCAGAGAGATCAAGATTTCTAGGTATGATCAAAAACGTTTTTTTTTTCATTTGTTTGAAGATTTGAACTTTCTTTTTTTAATTTTTAGAGTTAGGCTAGGGTTTGCATTGTGCAATGTGCCTCTTCTTATTGTTTTTGAATGCAAGATTCAATCATTCGAATTCATCTATCTCTTATTAATAATTATTTAACCTTTGCATTATGGTGTGTTTATTTTGGTTTTTTTTTGTGCCATAGTTTTAATATTTTCATCTAAAGAAAATGCCGAAGGCATTGGATCCTATGTGGGTGTATGGTGAACCAGTGCAACTTCCCAATAGCCAAGTATTGACATGCAATCTTTGCGGCAAAAAGATTTTTGTAGGAATTAGCCACTTGAAATACCCTTGCCAAAATCCTTGGGTTTGATGTGGATCCTTGTCCAAAAAGTACCCCGGAAATTGTGCATATTGCAAACCAATCACTCATTGGTATGGCTAATAAGAGGGATGCGACCGAGGCTCGCAAAAAAGAACTTGCACGTTCCATTGCAAATAGATACAGTGGAACAAGTGCCTCTGAGGGGGGACCAGCAGTACCACAATCCCATTCCTCAGCCACAGGGCCCTCAACTTCTGCAACCCCCTCATCAACCTCATCTTACTTTGTGATGAAGTCAACACCTGGGGGGCAACCTTCTATTTAGTCATTGATTAAAATAAAAGAGACGGAGGAGGCCAACAAGCTTGTGGCCAAATGTTTTCTTTGGAGTGATATACCTTTTAACATTGCCAATAACCACTTCTACCATCCCATGTTTGAAGCTGCTGCAATTGTTGGCCCAGGGTATAGGGGCCCTTCCTATCAGGATTTGAGAGGGCGTCTCCTTCAAGTGGAAAAGGCCGACTGCACAAAAAGATTAGCTCAGCTCAGGGAAACATGGAAGACCACCGGATGCACCGTGATGTCGGATGGGTGGACTGATGAGAAGGGCAGATCAATTCTAAACTTCTTGGTTAGTTGTCCCAAGGGGACAATGTTTATCAAAAGTGTTGATGCAAGTGCATATACAAAAGATGCACAATTATTATGTGAGTTGTTGGATGGCTTTATCCGAGAGATAGGCCCGCAGTAT
>JASDQU010100711.1:75618-88705 GCA_032191745.1 Picea mariana | reverse complement strand
TCGTCAAGAAACTATCTATACGGCCATACCAAGCTCTAGGGGCTTGCTTCAATCCGTATAAGGCTTTCTTCAATCTGCAGACATGAGACTTCCTGTCTTCAACCTCAAATCCTTGGGGTTGCTCTATATACACTTCCTCTTCGATAACACCATTCAGGAAAGCTGTCTTCACGTCCATTTGGTGCAGCTTCCATTTCATCTTAGCTGCAAGAGCTATGATAGTTCTAATTGAAGTGTATCTGGCTACAGGAGCGAATGTCTCTTCATAATCAATGCCTTCTTTCTGGGAAAAGCCACGAGCGAAAAATCTTGCTTTATATTTCTCAATACTTCCATCAACAACACGTTTTATTTTGAAGAGCCATTTTGATGAAACCACATCCTTACTTTTTGGTCTGGGAACTATTTCCCATATATCATTCTTTATTATGGATTGGTATTCCTCTGTCATGGCATCTGCCCATTCCTTCTTTTGAATGGCTTCTTCAAAGCATGTAGGCTCTTCATCTAGTAGATTACACATCAAAGCCGTGTAACTGGAGAATGGCTTTGGTCTTTTCACCTGTCTTGAGGTTCCTTCTGGAACACCATACTTATCTCCATCTTGAATAAGCTCTCTTGCCCAAGCAGACTTTCTTTTATGGGAGAAGGTCATTTGAGGAGGTTCTTGAACTTCTGTTATGTCGTGGTCTTCAGGAGTCTCCTCATCAGGGGAAGTTACGACTTCCCTTACTGGTTCTGCAGCTCTGGGAACTTCCCTCACGGATTCTGTAATCCTGGAATTTACAGGTTCCTCTTCATATACTTCTTCAAGCTGGCATCTTCTTGATTTCTTAAGTGTTGCTTCTTCATCAAAGGTCACGTCCCTGCTGATTTCAATGTAGCGGTGACCAGGTATGTAGATTATAAAGGCCTTGGAGACCTCACAGTATCCCACAAATATTCCCTTCTTTCTGAAGGGTTCCAGCTTGTTTCTTCTCTCTTTTGGTATATGAATAAACATTGGATAGCCAAATATTTTGAGATGGCTTACCTCTGGCTTCTTTCCGGTGAACATTTCTTCCGGGGCCTTGAACCCAAGTGCGCTATGGGATAATCGGTTTTGCACATAAACAACTGTCATTGTTTCTTCTGCCTATAAGCACATAGGAAGATCTTGATCATGAATCATGGTCTTTAGAGCTTCCATAATTGTTCTGTTCTTCCTTTCAGCTACACTATTTTGTTGGGGATTATAGGGAGTAGTGAGTTCCCTCTTGATCCCAACATCTCTGCAGAAGTTCACGAACTCTTTTGAGGTATATTCTCCTCCATTATCTGACCTAAGTATCTTAATCTTTCTTTCAAAAAGATTCTCTATCAAGGCTTTGAATTCCTTGAATTTACTGAATACTTCATCTTTAGATTTCAAGAAATATATCCAGGTCTTACGAGAATAGTCATCAATGAATGATACATAGTATACATACCCGCTAATGGAGGATGATGACATTGGACCACACATGTCTGAGTGAATGAGTTCCTGAACTCCTTCCGCTTTGCTGTCCCTTTTTGGAAAAGGGTTCTTGATATTCTTCCCTTGCGCACATCCATTGCATATGCCTTCTTGGTCGCCCTTGAGTTCTGGTAAACTAGTGACAGCTTTGCATATGTATGGTAGTGCCTTGTATTTGATGTGGGCCAATCTTCTATGCCAAAGTTCGCATGAGTTTTCAATGGCATGGGTCATGGCAATCTCTGGGTGACCCTTCAACTTATATAAGCCATTTTCTTCATTTTCGATGACGATTGCTTCATTTAAGGTTTCTCCCTTGGCCCACATAAGAACTTCTCCATCTATGAAGGAAACTCTATAGCGTTTCTTGTCTAAAGCTGATATGGAGAGTAAGTTCTTCTTGAAGCCCGATACATACAGTACGTCCTTCATTGTTATTGAGTTTTCTGAATCTAGCTTGTAGTTTGATTCTCCCACTCCCTTGATGGGATATTGGTAATCATTTCGAAGTGTCACTTTCTGAGAAGACTTCTTTTCCGAAATACAAGAGAGTATTTTTCTTATCCGTCATGTGTTTTGATGCACCGCTATCAATGAGCCATGTGTCCTCTTTAGGTGATACAAATCCTGAGAGAGCTGAGATCAAGACATGGTCCTTAATCATCTTCATAGGTGGTTCTTCATCTTCGACTATGTGGGCATGTTGCCTCTTGTATTCTTCTCTTCTGACTGGACAAGAATTCGCCTTGTGTCCCATCTTATCACAATGATAGCATTGTATGGATGAGATATCTCTTCCACTGCGTTGTCCTTTCTTCTGAAAATTTCTTGGATGAGATTCTTTGTTGTTGAATTTGTTTGATGGTTGAGGTTCTCTATGAGATTCCCTTTTGAAGTAGGGTTTCTTCCTTCCTCCTTTTGTATGAGTAGCTAGGGCTTGATCATCATCCCTTGCTAGTAGTGCTTCACGGTTATCTACCCTTGTCTCTTCTTGGATGCATTCTTTCCATAGGCTCTCCAACTGTAGTTTTTCCTTTCTGGCACATATCGTCTGGATGAAAGCATCCCAAGGTCTTGTGAGGCCATTTAGGGCCGTCATTATGAATTCGTCTTCATCTATGGTGTCTCCAATCGCTTTTAACTGTTCTTTAATTTCTGAGATTTGGGAGACTTATTCTTGAATCATTTCTCCTTTCTGCATCTTGGTATTCTTCAATTGAGATCTTAGGTTCATCTTTCGGTTGATGTTCTTTCCTTCGTATAGTTTGCTTAGAGAGTCAAACATCTCTTTCGGAGTTTTCTTTGATGATACATACGGGATCAGGTGGTGTTTAATTGAATCTGCAATGATTCTTTGAGCCCTGATTGAGTCCTTTTGATGCTTCGCTTTCTCTACGGCATCTTCAGGTTCCTCCACTTTTTCTTTGATGAATCTTGCTAGGTCATTCTCTGCAAGGATCAGACCGATCCTATACTTCTAGGCACGAAAGGTGTCTATGCCTTCTAGTTTCTCAACAAGCTTTGTGCTTGCAGACATCTTGTACTTGAGGCTATGAAAAATGACCAAAAATGAAAATGCTTAATATCAATTTTTGACCTTACCAGGAGGTGCGCTTGGCTGAGGCGAGTAGCCTGTTGTACTTGGATCTAAGAAAATCCAACTTTTGCCCCTTCAAATCTGATCTGCAGATTTCTGGACTAGTGCTTATGGTACTCTGGTATTTTTGTGAAACTAGGGTTTCACTTTCCGGGAGATCCAACCACTGAAAAGGTCTGGCACGTGTGAAGGGTCTTCACTGGTAGGGCCGACTTCTCACTCTGGGTGGGTAAACCCTCCTTTATTATATTTCTGGGTCTCAATAATAACTGCTGGGGCCGACTTCTTATTCTGCCTATTACAATTGTCTGTTGACCAATTCACAAAAGGGGATTTGGTCCTAATACAATTACCGACATGATTAATCCACAATGGGGATTAATCCTATAAATAATATATCAATAATAATAAGAATACTCTTTGCAGTTACATTATTTCAACACGTTTCATCATCAATATTATTAAACATATGCATAAAATCCCTAATACATCAACTAAAAGCTCAAGATCATTACACCAACCTACAATACAAGTTTTGGAAAAAGAGACAAGGCGTCCTATTGGGCTAGTGTCCACAGAAGAAGGAAAGTTCCCGGAAGAGACCTCATCCAAGCCATGTAAGTGGGTGATGTGGTCAAGGTATGTCTAAACATGTGGGTGCAGTGAGGGCCAAGGATGCAAAAATGTTACCTGTGGGTGCCTTTGTAGAAGGCGAGCTGTACCTGTCATGGATGCATTTTTTTCAAGCCCATTCTTGCCTTTTATTCTTCATTCTTTTATTTTTTTATCTTTTATTGCTTTTGTTCAAGAGCTAATTAGGGGACACAGCCCTGGCGTGGTGACCTGTGGTGACAATGTTACCCACAAGTATTTTCACAGAAATGAGAAGGCTGGCTCGTGATGAGACCCCCTTTCCCTTGGCCATGCAACCAAGAGTCACTACCTTGGCGTGGTGACTAGCTAATGGCAATGTCATACTGTTAGATACCCATGGACCTAATAGGTTGGATCATGATGAGACCCCCTATCCTTTGGTTAGGCCTTGTTTTATTATTTTTCCCGGTCCCTCTTGTTTCTTGCTGAGAAGCTTTTTATTGCTTTCTCAGGGATCCCTGGGCGCAACATTTCGAGGTTTTATTTTTAGGCTTTTATCTTTTACCAACTTGCTTTTGTCTTCTGGGCCTTTAGCCCCTTCTTCCCACGAGATAAGGTGCAATCCTGAAAATAGGTCAACCCAATGTCTGGACAAGTGGAATGGGATAGGTGAGCGGGAAACAAGATGGAAAAGTGGTGCTATGATGGGAGTGGACGATGGCTTTTCAGAAATTCCCCCCAGTGGCAAACAAAAACCTACAGACACATGCTTGTTAGGGCACCCTATCAATCCCCCAAAACATGATCAAGTGAGCAAGTGTAAGATCCAAGTAGTTGTTATAAGTAAAAGGAATCAAATGCATATGTTCAAAGGTTTTGGTGATCAAAGTGACACATACCATGATACTTGGACTAATTACCCCATGGAGCAAGAACCCTTTCTGATACAGGACCAAGCCGATGGTGATGGATGCTGCTGCTGTTGACAAGACAAAGATGCTGGAAGAAAAGAAAAGGTGGGCCCTCTAGGGCCATGCTCAAGTCAATCTTGCTCTCGGTACTCCATGTCTACGACCTGTGGGCCTCAAGACATGATCTCCTAGTTATCCCTGAAAGTGGGGGATAACATGCCACAAAGGGCCTCACTTTTCTTTTTCCCCCTTAAGGGGGATTGGTGTTGTGGTTTGGCAATTTTTGTGATTTGCTTTCTTTTGCTTAAAAGTGAAACAATCTCACATCTAAAAGTTAAGCTAAAAGTAATCACAACCTTAAATTAAGTTTTCATTTTTGCAAAGTAGAACACTAATTGCTAGAGTAGTTTCCTTTCAACATGTTTTCTTTATTTTACAAAATAAATCCGTCCCCTCAGCTCCTCTCCAAAGAGGCTGGACAATAGTAATTAGAAAATTTTTATTTTTTTGTCATTTTATTTTGGGAGAAATAAACCAATCCCCTCAGCTCCCCAGAGTAGGCCCAGTGCTGAAAAGGGGCTGGACAATGCGGATTATAGTAATTAGTCTCACATTTACTTTTATGCAATTTAAATTTGGCAAATAAACCCATCCCCTCAGCTCCCCGGTGTATGCTCTGAACCCTTGCGATCCTAGCTCGATCTGGGGAACTAATTAGAACTAGGACTGGTCAGTGTGGATCTAGTTTAACTTAGGACAATATCGAAAAGCTTCTATTGTTTGGTTTGGAAAACTGCCTAAAGGGAGTGTGTGAAGTCATGCAGAATACCTCGGGCTTGTTCCCCTCCGTGTTGGACATCCGACACATTTAGTGAGTTTGTTGGTGAAGTCATTGGGTTTCGGCAAACTCTCCGCAAATTTCCACTCTAAGGAATAGTCTCTTGAGAGGCCACATCCTAGATTAGATTTGCTTTCTTGCACTACAAATTTCACATGCAATAAAATTAATTTAATCAAACTCTAAAATTTTCAAAGGCATCTCCACAGGGTACATTACATTCTCAACAACATAACACACGTTCTCATTATTGGCACTGGTCTCATTTTTCTATATTTTAAGAAGCCATTTGCTTCAAGCATTTACTTTTGCAAAGCATTACTTTTATCTTGAAGTATCTATTTTGCTTATGGCTATTTTACTTGCAAGCACTTGTATCCTTTGAGTATATTTTGTTAAAATATTGTGTAACTGCAAAGAATATTCTTATCCCCTTTTGTGGATAAAGATAAAATATATTTATTATTGACTAGATCAATCCCCTTTTGTGGATTGATCATGTCGGGCATTGTAATTGACCAAATCCCCTTTTGCGGATTGGTCAAACGCTAATTGTAATAGGCTAAATAAGAAGTCGACCCCAGAATATATTAAAGAGGCCCCAGAATATATTAATGGTGGTTATAACCACCCAGAAGAAGAAGTCGGCCCTGCCAGTGAAGAGACACTTCCACACATGCCAGAATTGTATAAATAAGAGAGGCCAGCGCCTCATCTAGACACACTCTCAGATCACTCATCTAGTGCGCAAGTATTGAAGGAAGTTGCAGTTACCAGTTGCTGGAAGAAGGAAGAGAAAGAGAGGCGCAACCTTGGGAGAGAAATTTCTGTGTTGTTTGGTTCATTATCTTGGCATTGGATTGGCTATCTATATTAAGGAAGTTTTGTTGGGTTTTCTTCCCCTTGAGGATTTCCCAGGATAAATGCTTGTGTACTCTTGTGATTGTGTTTCTCTCAGTGATCCTATCTATGCTATTGTTATCTAGTAATTTGAAAGTAACCTAATAATAGCTTAAACCTTAACATGGTATTAGAGCTAAGCTGAAGAGAGCATCTTTCACAGAAAAAAAGTCACTGTTGTCGTACATGAAAATTAGGGCTTTTTATTAAAGAAGTTTTTCAGCCTCAAAGAAGGTTAAAATAATGTAACTGCAAAGTGTATTCTTATTATTATTTGATATATTATTCATTGGATCAATCCCCATTGCGGATTGATCATGTCGGTTATTATGAAGGACCAAATCCCCTTTTGCGGATTGGTCAAAAGATAATTGTAATAGGCAGAATAAGAAGTTGGCCCCAGAAGATATTAAAGAGGCCCCGAAATATAATAAAGGTGGTTATAACCACCCAGTGGGAGAAGTTGGCCCTGCCAGTGAAGAGACACTTCACACGTGCCAGTCTTGTATAAATAAGGAGGCTAGCGCCTCACTTAGACACACAACTCACTTGCTCATTTGAGAGACAAGTTTTGGAACTGCAGTTAGAGAAGAAGGAGAGAGCGGCGCATCTTTGGGAGAGGATCTTCAGTTTTAGTTTGAGCTATCTCTTGGCATTGTATTGGCTATCTATAATAAGGAAGTTTTGCTGGGTTTTCTTCCCCTAGAGGGTTTCCCAGGATAAATGCTGTGTCTCTTGTGATTGTGTATTTCTTAGAGATCTTGTATTATGCTATTGTTATCTATTGAAATGCAAAGAACTATAATAATGGCTTAAACATTAACATGTGTTTCTCTCAGTGATCCTATCTATGCTATTGTTAGCTAGTAAATTGAAAGTAACCTAATAATAGCTTAAACCTTAACATGGTATCAGAGCTACGCTGAAGAGAGCATCTTTCACAGTAAAAAAAATGTCGCTGTTTCCGTACATGAAAATTAAGGCTTTTTATTAAAGAAGGTTTTTAGCCTCAAAACCATCTAGAAAGGTGCGCCCTACCTCAAGGAACACTTTGGCATCTTCAACGCACCTTTTCAGTGGCTAGATCTCCCGGAAAGTGAAGCCCTAGTTTTCACAAAGTATCAGAAGTACTAGAAAACCAGAAATACCAGAGTATTAGAAGTACTAGAAAACCAGAAGCACTAGAAGCACCAGTCCAGAAATCCGCTGGTCCAGTTTCAAAAGACAAAATTTGGATTTTCAGAAATCTAATTGTACCAGCATACTCGCCTCAGTCCAGCGCATCTTTTGGTGAGTTCAGTTTTCAGATCCAAGAAATTTGATTTTTTTTTTATTTCTATAGCCTGGAGGGCTAGGGTTTCTACTACAAGAAAGAATGGCTACCGGCATGAGGGTAGAAGACAAGCTGGAAGGATCTAGAAACTTCAGATCTTGGAAGCATATGTTGCAGATGATTCTAGACGAGAATGATCTCCTAGAACATGTTACAGTGGGTGTACAAGAACCAGATGAAGAAGAGCAAAAGACCAAACATAAGAAGAATGAAAAGAAAGCAAAGAGAATCATGTCAGATTCAGTAAAAGATCACTTGATCCCTCATATATCCGAACTATAGACAGCAAGGCAAATGTATGAAGCACTCAACAGATTATATGAAAGCAAAGACATTCGCTGGAATCTTACCTTAAGAAATTAGCTTCGTAATATGAAGATGGACAACTCAGAATCTGTCACATCCTATCTTATGAGAGTTTCTCAGATCAGAGATCAGCTTGCAGCTATTGGAGATGTCATTAGTGACAAAGAACTTGTAGCCACAACCCTAAATGGGTTTCCAACATTTTGGATTCCTTTTGTACAAGGAGTGTGTGTAAGAAGCAAGTTACCCAAGTTTGATAAGTTATGGGCAGATTGCACACACGAAGAATCTAGACTTGTAGACCAACAGAAGATTAATTGTCGATGAAGAGGAAGCTCTTACAGCTCAAAAGAACAAAAGAAGTTTCTTCAGGAAGAACAATAGAGAAGCTAACTCTGTAAGAGTTCCAGATAAGAAGAGAGATGTTTCAAAGATCAGATGCTACAACTGTCAAAAGTTGGGACACTTTTCTTATGACTGTCCTCAAGGAAAAGGGAAAAGAAAGCATCAAGCACATATGGCAGAGGAAGAGGAATCTCCTCCCTCAAAGAAAGCTTTAGCAGAAATTAAGGATTATGTACTTTAAGTTGAAGATAGTTAATCTGAAGAAAGATAGCAAATGGTGGAGTCCGTGGAGCCTCCCCACACAAAAACAAAAGAGAAGTATTCATGTTTATTTTTAGTATCTTGTTTACTTTAATACTTTATCATTACAAGTTAGATTTTTGTGAGAATGTTAATTAACCTCGTTTTATTTCAGTATCTATGCAGATTTATGAAGGAAGTATCAAAGAAGAGGATGAAGAAAGAGATAAAATATTTATTTCATGTATGATCACTCATGAGAGTGACAAAGAAAGCATACTGTAAGTAAGTTTACAAGTCTCGGAAGAAAGAACTTATGCCGTGACTTGCAGAAGTTAGACAACACGAGAAGGACATATGATATGGTGACAATCAGTAAAGACCAGACAATATCCAGTACTTATATAGGAGCAGGAGGCTCCTAAAGATGCAGATCAGAAATATTCAAGATGAAGAAAAGGATGGATACTTAGATATAGTGGATGAGATGCAGGTAACTACAGGTTTCTCCAGTACCATTCTTATAGATGCAGAGGGAGTAGGTTGATCTAGTATGAAGATAGAAAGAAAGAAATATTCGAAGTCAAGAAAGCACCCAGGATATTACAGAAGAAAACTTCAAGGATGATGATTAGAAGCTATTAGCCTGGTGCAAGAGGGAGCCATGTCTCTGAGTTCAAAATGAAGGATCGTGATTTTATGCAGTTAGAAAAACACATGGATGGTGCCCAGATATTTTGATCAAGATGAAAGCTATCCAGTAGATGGATGGTGCCCAACAGATGGGTAGCATGGTATTATACCATTGAAAGGTTTTGGACCACAAGAGATTTTTTTTCAGATCCCATAGCTAGACCTTCGTAGAGAAGGAAAAAGAGAAAAGACCTTCGTAGAGAAGGAAAGAGAAATCCCACAGGTAGACCTTCATAGAGAAGGAAAAGAGAAGAGATGATGCTTTGGGCCCCATTATAGCTTATGGCAAGAACCTTTTACAACTAGGGGAATCTCACAAGATGCTGATCTTGAATGGCATCTCGCATTTCTCAGATTCCCGTCAGTATAGTGGATTATGTCATGTCTAGCCAAGACCTAATCCCTTTGGTGCATCATCTCTCGGTAACCCCTATCCCCTTAGTTGACCATGCCCTTCAGTATTTCTCTCTCCAATTCGACCTTCTCCCTTTCTCGACTCCACCGCCCTTGGGACCACCCATGACCACCATCATTTTCGACAAGGGAGACCCAAATACATTCTCAACTGACCTTTGTCAAATGCTTCCTTGAGAATCTCAATTCTCATCTCTCAATTCTGCATCTGCCAAATACGAATGTCTCTCATGCACCATTTGGGAAGCAACCCTCAAATTCTTTCCCCACATTACCTAGTCCACCTCTTATTCTCCAAAAAATGGCTCATGCCCCATGAACCAGTGGTATGAGGTAGACTGCAAAACTCTCCATAGCTAGATTTAACATACCTTTCTCATGATTGTTGCTCTTATCCCAGCCTTAAAGCCTCTTATCATTGCCTCCTCCACCACAAGAAACACCTTTTCATTTAACAGAGGAGACATGACTTGTAGGATTCCCTTATCCATTCCCCCAAGAGCTTTTGACAAACCATCTTCGTTAGTCATTCCCCCCTCTCGTCGGATTTAGATCCATGTTCCATGTTCTCTAACACCTCCACTCTATATGATGTCCTTGGGAAGCTCCCAATTTAGGTCACCTCTCCCCGCCTCATTCTACTTATTTTCATACAAAGACATAAAGAAGGCAGTATGGGTGATGATTTCCAAGAAAGTTGCTGATGAAGAAAGGTTCTAGTAAGAATTATTTAAGCATGATCTTTAGGTCCTAGATAACCACTTGGCTGACTTGTTTAACCATGTTGTTCATACAAGTTTTCCACAGACTTGGTCACATTACACTATTCACCTGATCCATAAATTGGGCTCCAGTGCAAATCCAAACAACCATAGAAAAATCATGGTGGCCCACACGTTCTCAAAGCTCTATGATACAATCCTTCATATGAAGCTTTCTAGGGAGTTTGAGGGCAAACAACTTAGAGCTAGGGGACACGCGGGGTTTTGACTTGCACATCAGACCATGAATCACATCCTTACACTCCATGCCATCATTGATCAGGCATAGCATTGCTCTTTGAAATTCTATTGCTGCTTTGTAGACTTTCATAAAGCATTTGACTTTGTCCCTTGCAATTCTCTAATCCAAAGGCTCATAAACATCTACATTTCCGAGACATTATTGATTGCAATCATACACCTATACGAGTTGGTCCTTGATCGTCTTTGCATTGCACATGAGTTGTCAGATCTTATAAGGAGTACCATTGGGGTCAAACAAGGGTTCCCTCTATCTCCCACCTTATTTGGCATTTACATCGATGAGGTAGGGTCCTTTCTGCTTGATCATACCTAGGATAGGGATGGTTTTCTACTCCTCTAAGTCTTGATATCCATCCTTCTCTTTGTCGGTGAGGCCTCATTCCCAAAGGGCTTGCAGAGATAGCTAGATACTTTGGCACATTTCTGTGATCTTCGACTGTTGACAGTCAGCTTGGTTAAAACCAAGGTTACGATCTTCAATGGATTGAAGAAAGTATTTTTGGATTAACATTTATTTTTCAAAGGGGAGGAGATTGAGATCACCAACAACTACACTTACTTGGGGGTACAATTCTCAAGGTCTCGCTTTAGTTTGAGGCATGCTTTTCAGCCTTGGGTCAATAAGGGCTATGGATCCTTAGCAGTTCTTTAGAGGTAGTGCTTCCGGCATCATTTTCAGTACATATTGTCCAAGATGTCCCTCACGGATACCCTTGTCTGGCCCAAAGTACTCTATGGCTCAAAGGTGGGGGGGCCTTGTTTGCTAGAGCTTGATTGGGCTTCATTCGAGAGTGTAGACCCTTCTCAATTCACACATCTTCCAATGCAAACAAACATATCTTAGCCCATCATTCTCGTAGAGTTTGGTGCTCAATCCTCCTGGCTTGAGACTGTGTTCAACCTTGCTTCACTTGCATTGCATTCGGAGTTTCGCTGACTCGATGAAGGGTCGGGACCAGTATCCATACTTGGTATATTGTTCATTGGAGTCCATTTCTCTTTCTAACCCTCTTGGATGTAGTTAGTGTTGGTTTGCAGGGGTTTTAGACCTTCTAGATTCAGTTGGTATTTCGAAGGACTATCTTCCTTCATTCAGATACTCCCTAGATGCACCAGGCCACCTCTTACCTACCATGCAGGAGTTGAATAGGATCATTCAGGACAACATTTATAGACAGTTTATATAAGTCACTTGGACAAACCCTTAGGCCAAGTTACGTCTGAAGATGGCCATCTATGTTGAGCACTTCCTGGAAGTGAGGGTTGGACTCATTATCCAATCCTCGTACACATCCTGCCATTGGGTGCACTCTCTTCGTATTCCCTTGGGCCAGTTTCGATTAGGCTCACATAGACTTTAGGTTGAGATGGATCACCACATTGTTCGGGCCGACAGGACTTGCTAGCAGTGCCATCCCCAAGAGGTCGATATAGAGGAGCATTTCATCTTCTACTGCCCCATCTACTATGAGATCTATGGGCAGTTCCATTGTCTATTTAGATGGACTGAGACCCTCTCCAGATTCTTTAGATGCCCCAACTAGAGATGCCTGGCTTTATACATGTAGGAGACCCTTAGGCTCTGTGCCCATACTCTTTAGCCTCCTCCTAGACCAGATTCCACATAGAGGATTTCTTTCTTTTTTATGGTGCTCCCATCAAATAGGGCCACCAAACAACAAGTTGATAGTAGCATTGCTTCTGACTCTAGATTAGTGTGGACCTAAGTGACCATGCCCCCTTCCTGTAGATCTTAGTGACATTGCTAGACTAGATCCCTTACCAGTAGGCAAATGAGATCATCTAGGTCTCACTGGCGGGTGACCCCTTCCATACAACAACTCAAGGGGCAGTTCAAATATTCCCCTAGCTCGTCCTCTAGACATCATTCTATCTTGAGTTTTCTCCATTCAGTTGTGGATGTTAGGAGGGATGGATCTAACAGATCATGATATATCTACATTATTTAGTTGTTTCCGAGTTCCTGGATCCATCCCCTCTACACTTCTCCCTCTTGGTGTGACTGCTTGTGTTGCCATCCTAATACACACTTGCAAACGTGAGCAAAGTCCAGCTCACTTAGTGTGTCCTTGGAGGCACAATGCCTAGGTTCACAGTCCACACTGTCACCTTGACTGGAACCTCTTCCTTCTAGGCTTACTCCTAGGGAAGCCAAGGGGGGTAGACCCTAGTTACTAGATTTGATTTAACTTTGAAGTTTTAGGAGTTGGTTTTAAATTGTTAGAAGGCTTGGGGGAAAACTAACCTAAGATGCTAAAGCAGCAAATGCAAAGTGCAAGATTAAATGACAAGCAACCCTTTCCCTAAGTCAACTATGACTAGTGCCTAAGGTTGGGCAAGGGGTCAACTAAGTTTGAAGGTGGTTCAATTACAAA
>JASDQU010100711.1:59420-72316 GCA_032191745.1 Picea mariana | reverse complement strand
AGTTTTTACAATAATTGCTCAAAAACATTTAATTAATTAAATAATTA
The DNA here is from genome assembly GCA_032191745.1 of Picea mariana. Classification (NCBI taxonomy): domain Eukaryota; kingdom Viridiplantae; phylum Streptophyta; class Pinopsida; order Pinales; family Pinaceae; genus Picea; species Picea mariana. Next base: position 72,269 of record JASDQU010100711.1, on the reverse strand, counting down.
AAATCCCAACCTTAGGAAAATTAATTAAATTTAATTAATTAAAAAAAACCTATCTAGACTCGACGAAATTCCGCAAAACTTTCTACAATGTCTAACATGGTCATTTACATCATTCCTAAACAATAGCTACCAAAGGATGAGACCATTAGAACGCCGTTCACCACTTTGGAGGAATTATTGCAAGTGTGAGGGAAAAACTCATGGGAAATCAACTAGGCTGAAAAGCCCAGTTGACAACCTGAGGATAAAAAACCCTCGGTGAAAAGAACTCTCCCAATGAAAACATCCCAAGGTACCTGACCTAACTATGATCCATGTAGACTTATTACATTATTAACCCACGCAGGGGTGCGGAAATTTCGTTTACAAAATTTTGTGCTGGAGGCATAAAATGCCCAGTAGAACCAAACTGTCTTCAACATACTTGCATTTGATGATGCATATCTTCATGGCACATGGAGTTGACCACTGGTGCTAAATGGGCGGTCAACAGCTTGTACTCAAAGTTGAAAGTTTTTCATGCTTTAGCATAGATTTCATATTTTTCTTTCTGTATCTTGCCTTTTATAGGAGCCAGTTTGGAGCTCTTGCTTTGTAATGACATCATTGTACTTAGTAGTCCCATTCACCTACTTCTGTGGTCATCCGTTAGACATTAATAAAATTATCTTATCTAACCTGTTGTTAGCAATCATTTGATATTTCATATTAGTTTGAAAACTCACAAAACTAAAAAACAATGAGAGTCCAAGGTTTGAAATGAGACAATGTGTTTTTTTGAAGGAAAGAGCTTTTTCTTAGTTGATTACAATTTAAGATGGGGTTTGGGCTCTTTCAACTTTTGTTGTTTGTTGATACATTTGGACCTTTAGTAGGCTTCCTTCGAAGTTGTGTCACTTGAGAAGATGAGCCTGGTCCCAACTTGAGAAACCACTTGATTAGGCTTGACAACCTTGTATTATGTTCTATTCGGTAACCTCTTCCAATCATTATTCTTCTGAAATGTTTGAAAACTTTGCTTTGTCTAGATTTCTGCATCTGTTGGAGTTTCTTAGCTTCAGTTCCTTTATTGGCTATGCTTGAGTGATTGTTAAATTTTCATTCTTAATAAATTATTTATCTGTCTAATATTATCAGCATTAAGAATCTAGAAACTATTATGCCGTGTCTAGATATCTTGTAGTATCCTTCCTTCGCCAAAGGTTAGATTTTATGTTGGATTACTTCTACACAATGATTGATGTTGTTGCTAGTGTTTCAACTGCCATGCTTTCTCTAAGAGGGGTTTGGTGAGAAGATTTGCCTTCATGTGAATATGCATTCCTAGTTTAATTGTATGCACTTGAATGTTTTGTAACTTTGCTTGTCTACATAAACAAATTGAATTTATGATGGGGATTATGTAGAATTTTATGTTTTATATTTCTTGGGAAAAGAAAATTTTATTAAATTACAGCCCCTATGTTTGGGGTACCAGATTTGTTATCTTTTGTTTACACCATTCCTAAGGGTGCTTCATGTGCTATAAGATGCATGGTGTACGGATGACCCATGGTTGTTTCGTGATGGAAATACACATTGGAGTTGGCTTGCTCATTGATTGCTAGACCTTGACTTGATGCTTGTGTCACATTCTTCCTTGGAGCATTGGAGACCTATGGTGCTTGGTAAATTTTTCGTGTGGCCGACACATGGGAGGTTGGTTGGTTACTTGAATGACTTGGCTTGGAGGAGTGTTGGGCATCCTGGAGGAGGCCGTTGAGCCTAGATGGTATGGGGACACTTGGTTTCTTGCATGGAGGCTTGTACTTAACTTGAGAATGCTTGGGTTGAGTGATCATGTCGGTGGGATGGATCTGAAATATACCTAATCTGATGGATCTGGATATGATCTACTAAAATTGGTGTTTAGGCTCTCGGATCTGATACTCTGGGGGTTTCCAGATGTGTTTTAGTGTCTTTGTCTTAGCATGCATGGTGATTTTGCATGTGTGTTCAGAGAGAATGAATGTTTTACAATTATATCATGCATGCAAGTAAATAAGAACCATCACAACTCAATAACATGTATTATGTGAAATAGTAGGAAATACAACTAGCATGCAGAAAGTAGAGAAACTAATCATCATCTAGATCTCGTGGATCATCACTGGAATACAATGAAAAACAATCATGAAATACCCGTGGTCAGAAGGGGTGAATGGATCTGCAACATGCATGGATAGATTTGCTACATGTAACTCTGGAAGCTCACGACAACTGCTGCAAATGACTGAGATATTCGACCTTGTGGCTACACTCATCCGATCGTCCTAAAAATTGTCCCAAACTGTGCTCCCTGGCCTCTAATATCCCCTTGGTATCTGACAGACTGAAGATTAGTTCTCTGAAGATCTGAATGGACCCCAGATGAGATCCCCTGGGGGTTTGTGCACCTCCTAGGCTTTGGCAATGCGCCTTGATGATTCCCCTGTCGGAATCGGATGATATTTGTCTCAAAATGGGCGCCCTAGCCTCCTATGTAATGGGTCAGAAGGGTTTCCCCGAATCTGATCCAGTGAGCTCTCTGGAACCCCCGATGTACCTCCCCAAGTGTTGTGCACTTCCTGGATGAATGATGCGCACTGGTGGATTCCTCCATCGGAATATGATGACTGGTGGCTCAAAAGAAGTGCCTTGGCTCCCTCTCAACTGGGTCGGAAGGATATGGTGAGATCTACTCCGGTCTTGTCCAGCTACACAAAACTGTCTCTCAAACCCTTGCACCCTCACTGCTGCAATGCGCACTAATTGAACTGGGTCTGTAGAACACCGATCTGGCATGATGAAATACCTGGATGGTACTTTCGATAAGCTAGGGTGTGTCTTCCAACATCGAAATCGATCTGCGGTGGTGGTTTCCTCCATAAATCCACAAAACAACTGCTAAGGTCGACTTCCTCCTCTGGAACCTGTTTCTCAATTCACAAATCAATGATAATGAGGAATTAGGTCGAATTCCTCTTCTTATACCTCCACCAATCTAATTTGTCGTTGACATCACTTAAACTAGGCGCCTTACTCCTAAGTCAAGTATGATTAATTAATTAAGTCCCGCGAAACACCTTTTTCTTCTATTTCTCCGTTGACTTTGGCTTAAGTGAATTTTCCTATGCTTTTTGGCTTAATTCATCGTTTAGCCCTTTATTCACCCTTATTTCTCCCTTTGTTCCTTGTTTGTGCCTGACTATAGTCTACGGGAACAGATAGACTACTAAGTCACTCCCTGCTGAGGCTATTCTTGGGAACAGGACATCACAATCCTCCCTTCTCGAGATTGCTTGTCCTCAAGCAACATCAATCCTGGGTGCTGTAGTATATGCTCTCCCTCCCATGTGGCATCCTCCACTCGAAGTCCCCTCCATCTAACCAAGCACTCCCTGATGACCCTGCTTCTCAACCTGCACTCTCTCCGCTCTAGTACCTCCTTCGGCACTAACTCCAACTGTCCCTCCTCATCCAAGGGTGGTAGGATTGCAGCTCCTCTGAAATGGACACCTATTGTCCCATTGCCTCTTTGAGGAAAGAAACGTGGAACACATTGTGTATCTTGCTACCCTCTGGAAACTCCAGCTCGTAGGCCACTTCGCCCACTGTCCTGATGACTCTATATGGCCCGTAGAACCTGGGCTTCAGCTTCTTTGCCCCGCTCTTCTTGAACGAAGACTGTCTGTACAACTGTAATTGCAGAAAAACCAAGTCCCCCACCTTGAAATTGTGCTCTATCGTCTGCCTATCTGCATAGATCTTCTGTTGGTTCTGTGCTACCTGCAGATTTTCCTTCACTGCCTGTAGAATCCTCTGACTCTCTTCGATCTAGTCCAGGGCCCCTAGAACCCTGCTATCCCCAAACACAGTCTCCCCAAACATAGTTCCTCAAATACCCCTCCACCCATTTGTTGACAATCTCCACATGCCCATCTGTTTGAGGGTGGTAGCTAGTACTCGTGGCTAACTCTGTGCCCACCAACCTGAAGAGTTCTTGCCAAAACGCACTGATGAAGCGCCCATCTCTGTCATTGACTATCTGCCTGGGTAAACTGTGCAATCTGAAAACCTCCCTGAAAAATAGTTATTCTACCTGAATGGCCATGTAGTCCATGGGTATGGCAAAGAAGTGTGCAAATTTGGTCAACCTGTCGACCACTACAAATATACAGTCCCTGCCCTGCACTTGATGAAGTCCTGTAATGAAGTCCATAGAAATGCTCTCCCATTTCTGTTCCAGAATGGGTAGAGGTTGAAGTAACCCTGCGGGGTGTGTCTGCTCAGACTTGTTCTGCTGACAAGTTGTGCACTCTTGGATGTGCCTCAGTACATCATCCTTGAGACCCTTCCATGAGAATCTCTCCCTGATCTGCTGATATGTTTTGAAGAATCCCTGATGCTGGTGTAGGCGAGTCGTGGCAGACCTTCAGAACCTTCCCTTTCAAAGTAGATTCTGGAACCAAGTAGATCCGGTTCTTATAGAAAGTGACATCGTCTAACACCCAGTATCTATCATCCACCACTTGTCCATCCAGTACCTCACATGAAAACTTGTTTTTGGAGTACTCCACCAACAAATGTGCCTTCCAGTCTGTGCAAATATCCATCATCGAACACCTTGCCGGCCTCCTGGACAAAGAATCTTGTATGACAATCCTTTTTCCTTTAACATACTCAATGTCAAAGTCAAAGGCTTGAATCTTCGAGACCCATTTCTGCTGTCTCTCGCTAAGGTCTTTCTGATCCAGGAAATACTTGAGACTGTTGTGATCAATGTTCACCACAAACCTGCTACCCACCAGATACTGCCTGAATTTGGTTAAGGCGTGCATGATTGCTAGCATGTCCTTGTCGTATATCGAATAGCGTCTCTCCGACTCACTGAGCTTCCTGCTCTTGAACACAATGGGATGGCCCCCCTGCATCAAAACTGCTCCAATCCCCACCCCTGATTCATCGCACTCTAGGAAAAACGACCGAGAGAAATCTAGAAGGGCTAGAATAGGGCATGTGCTCATAACCTCCTTCATTTTCTCAAAAGTTTGTTGTGACTCATCAGTCCACTGAAAAACACCCTTCTTAGTCAGATTAGTGAGTGGTGCCCCCAACTGTGAAAAACCCCTGACAAACTGCCTATAGTAACTGCATAACCCAAAGAATCCCTTCAACTCTGTGAGGTTCTTGGGTGTTGGCCAATCCAGAATGGCCCTGATCTTCTCTTGATGAACCTGTACTCCATGCTCACTGATGATATGCCCCAAGTACAATAGTCCTCTCATCTCGAACTCACACTTGGATTCCTTGGCATATAATGACTGTGCCTACATAATGCCCAAGACCTCCAGGTGTGCCAAATGCTCAGCCCACATCCTGCTGTAAATCAAGATATCATCGAAGAATACCAAAAGGTACTTCCTCATCTGCCCTCTAAAGATGTGATTCATGCAAAGACTGGAATGTGGCTGCTGCATTGGTCAATCCAAACGACATGACCAAAAACTCAAAATGCCCAAAATGGCATTGAAAAGTTGTCTTCTCTATGTCCTACTCTCTGATGTTGATCTGATGGTATCCTGACCGTAGATCAATTTTGTTGAAGAAGATTGCCTCATGTAGCTCGTCCATCAACTCATCTATGCGCGGAATGGGGTACCTATTTTTGATCGTCTTCTTATTAAGGGCTCTGTAGTCTATGCACATTCTCAATGTGCCATCTTTCTTCACTACCAGTATGACTGAAGAAGCAAAAGGACTCGTGCTGGGCCTGATATGTCCCATCGCAAGAAATTCTGTGATTTCTTTCTCGATCTCGTCCTTGAATATTTTGGGGTGTCTATAGGGCATGGTGATCACAGGTGTAGCCCCTACCTCTAACTCGTTAGTATGCTCAAACCCCCTGTCTGGTGGCCTCCCTCGTGGTATTGGCCCAAACAATGGTTGATACTGACTCAAAAGCTCTTTGATTTGTGGATGGTAATGCTCTCTTCCCTCTGAATCCTTCTGGGTGGTGATCAGACACTTTGCTGCATGTGCTACATCACTGTGGAGGAAGATCCACTCCATCCTCTTCGTTGATACTGCTTTGGGTGCTCCTGTAGACATACCTCTCAATACTACCCTCAACCCACTGGCATCTCTGAAACTCATGGTCAACCTCTGATATTTGAACCCAATCTCTCCCAATGAATATAACCACTACACCCCCAACACTGCATTTGTATCTGACAGGTCAACTACGTAGAAAGTATCTGTCAGGGTGTAGTTTCCTAGCTTGACCTCTAGGTCGGGAATCATATCCAAGCATGTCATAGTATATCCATCTGCCACTACCACGACAAACCCCTCAAACTCCTCAATGTGTAACTCCCTCCGGACTACTAAAGATGCATCAATGAAATTGTGGGTGGCCCCACCATATACTAAAGCTGTCATGTGCCGCCCCTGCATAAGGCCCTTGAGCTTGATAGTGTTGTACCTGGGTACTCCTGAAAGGGTCGCTATGGTGCCACCTTTCACCTCTCCGTGAGGTTTTGTCTCCCTCGTTGGATGAGGTTTCTTTGGAGGCCTCTCTGGCTCCTACGTAGGCTCATCTTATGAGTCGTTGTCTCCTTGTGACTCGATCTCCTTCTCCTCCTCCTCACTTCCTGATTCCACCTCAATGTAATGGATCTGCCCCTTTCCCATGCACCGATACCCTGGGACCCAAGGGTCTTTGTAAGAGAAGCAAAGCTTCTTCCTCATCAATTCCCGTCTGGTATCATCATCTAGCTTGGGCTTACCCTTCCAATCCCTTTGAGGATTCTTTTGATCCTTGTCTCTTTGTGGCACAAAGGGTTTGGTAAAGGTTTTGGGTTTCAACACTGAGTTCCCCATGTCTCTAGTGCGCAAAATGGCCTCCTGTAGGGTGTGAGGTTTGAAAGCCTTAACCCAGCCCCTTAATGGCTCCGTCAACGCCTTGGTGAACAACATCACCAACCTGTGCTCTGAAATATCTGATACATCCACTGCCTTCTACTGAAACTCTGTGATGAATGCCTTGACTGACCCTGTCTGTCTCAACTGTGTCAAATCCATGAAATGGAGTTCTGGATCCCTCCTGTCAAACCTCTCCATCAACCTCTCGGTGAACTCCAAATATGATGTAATGCGACTGTGACCCAAAGTCACCATCCCATGATACCACCACTCGTGGGCCTCCCCATCCAAGTGCAAAGTAGCAAAGCTAATAGCTTCTGACTCCAACATCGGGTTGAGCTTGAAATATGTGTCAAAATTCTGTACCCATGCCTAAGATGAGCTACGAGATGACTCGTCGAAAGTAGGAATATTCAACTTTCCCACCTTTATAAAGTCCATGTTCTGAGTCTGCGCATTGCCCCTTTGTACATCCTTGGGCCTATTCTAATACTTGATTGAATAGTAATCTAGCAAACTCATATCTGCATGGAACTATGGTCCCAGTGCCAAATAGTCTCTCTTGTACTCTGCAAATGGGTCCTGTGGCCCAGCCTACCCCTGTCCTGTGTGTCCTCTTGTCTGCCCTGGCTGTCCCCCCTTGGAACTGCAGGTATAGAGGTCGAGGAATCCTCCCAGATGATGTATAGGTATAGATAGGTGAGTGATGCCCACTCGCTACTCCCTGAGATCCACTAGAACCACTGGCACCACCTCCCTGGTGTCCTCCTGAACCACTCGCTCCTCCTGCCGCGTTGGCACCCATAGTGCTCACACTGTGTTGGATCATCTGTGTATTGATGGCCATTTGTGCTATGGCGTTCATCATATCCCGCTGTCCTCTGGCTAGGTCATTCAAGATGGCCTTTGTATTGTCATGCAGTGCCTCGGGGCCTTTCCCCCTGCCCTCTGGTGTCTCACTCTTGTCACCCATAATCCTCTCTATGTCTGCCTATGTATCAGAACTGATATGATACCTGTCCTCTACCTCTGGCTCTGTATCTGACTGAGTGTGGAAGGGAGTATAGTCCCTTCTGTTCCTGTCCCTTTTGTCTCTACTATGTCCCTTGCGGTACTAAATGTACTCCTCCCCAATATGACCTCGACCCTCTGGGTATTCTGCACCTGTTCCCGGAATCATGGGGTCGTGAGAAAGCGCTTCTTCACAAGTTCATAGGAAGAAGGCTCTGATACCATTGAAATATCCCTAATCCGATGGATCTGGATATGATCTACTGAAACTGGTGTTTAGGCTCTAGGATCTGATACTCGGGGGGTTTCTGGATGCGTTTTAGTGTCTTTGTCTTAACATGCGTGGTGATTTTGCATGTGTGTGTTCAGATAGAATGCATGTTTTACAATTATATCATGCATGCGAGTAAATAAGAACCAACACAACTCAATAACATGCATTATGTGAAATAACAGGAAATACAACTGGCATGCGGAAAGTAGAGAAACTAATCATCAGCTAGATCTCGTAGATCATCACTGGAATACAATGCAAAACAATCATGAAATACTTGTGGTCAGAAGGGGTGAATGGATCTGCAACATGCATGGATAGATTTGCTACATGCAACTCCGGAAGCTCACGATAACTGCTGCAAATGATTGAGATATTTTCCCTGGTGGCTACACTCGTCTGATCGGCCTGAAAACTGTCCCAAACTATGCGCCTTGGCCTCTAAGATCCTCCTGGTATCATAAACTGAAGATCGGCTCTCTGAAGATTTGAATGGACCCCGGATGAGATCCCCTTGGGTTTTGTGCACCTCCTAGGCTTTGGCAATGCGCCCTGATGAATCCCCCGTAAAAATCAGATGATATCTGTCTCAGAATGGATGCCCTAGCCTCCTCTGTAATGGGTCAGAAGGGTTTCCCCCTGCTATGATCCAGTGAGCTATCTAGAACCCCCGATGTACCTCTCCAAGTACTACACACTTCCTGGCTGAATGATGCGCACTAGTGGATTCCTCTGTCGGAATCTAATGACTGATGGCTCAAAATAAGTGCCTTGGCTCCCTCTCAACTGGTTCGGAAGGATATGGTGAGATCTGCTTCGGTCTCCAGTTGCACAAAACTGTCTCTCAAACCCTTGCGCCCTCACTAGTTGCAATGCGCACTGACTGAGCTGGGTCCGTAGAACATTGATCTGGTACAGTGAAATACCTGGATGGTACTTTTGATAGCCTAGGGTGTGTCTTCCAACACCGAAACCGATCTGCGGTAGTGGTTTCCTCCAGAAATCCACAAAACAATTACTGAGATCAACTTCCTCCTCTGGAACCTGTTTCTCAATTCACAAATTAATGATAATGAGGAATTAGGTCGAATTCCTCTGCTTATACCTCCACCGATCTAATTTGTCGTTGACATCACTTAAGCTAGGCGCCTTAGTCCTAAGTCGAGTATGATTAATTAATTAAGTCCCCCAAAACACTTTTTTCTTCTATTTCTCTGTTGACTTTGGCTTAAGTGACTTTTCCTATGCTTTTTGGCTTAATTCATCGTTTAACCCTTTATTCACCCTTATTTCTCCCTTTGTTCCCTGTTTGTGCCTGACTATAGTCTACGAGAACAGATAGACTACTAAGTCACTCCTTGTTGAGGCTATGCTTGGGAATGGGACATCACAGGATCTAGAAGTGCACATGGCCTAGGAGGTGCATTAGAGCTTTGGAGGCCTTTGGAGGCCTTTGGAGGAGGAGCATTAGATACTTCTTGTGGAACACTCATCTTGGGACTCTTGCTTGATGGATGTGCATATGTTGGAGCTCAACACGTGTCACGTAAAGTTGAAATGCTTTACATGTGGGCCTATTTATTGTTTAGTTATGTTGCTTGTTGTGGACAAGGTCCACTTTGTTATTGTTGGCCTCTCTCACCTTTCATATAAATAAAGGGAGGAGAAATTCTTTTCATTCATTCATTCACTCACACACTTGTACTAAAGATGTGAGAGCTAGAGTGAATTGGTATTTCTCATTGTAATCTTCTTCATTGTGTTTATTGTCTTTGTCTTAGGCACTAGGGTTCTTGGAGGAATTTCAAGGGAAGACTAAGGTTAGGGTTTCACCCTAAGGAGACAAAAAAGACTAGGGGGTTTATGATAAACCCTAGAGTGGCAAAGATTGCATTTTGTCTCGTAGCTCTTGTGAGAGAAGACTAGAGTTTTGTGGCATTTGGAAATCTTAGTGCTTTTTGCCATGCTTGTTGTGGAGGAGAAGAGAAGGAGATATCTTGTGCACTTATGGGATGCAAGTGTAGGTGCCAAGGAAGACTTGCCGGTGGTGATGTTAGTTTGTTGATGGTCTTTGGTGGAGTAAGCAGCTTTGGTTAGGAGGAGTTGGTGGCTAGGGTTTTCTTATTGTTTTTCTAGCTAGGATTTGGAAAACATGACTCGTACAGATTGTATGAAGTTGTTGGTATGTACTTGTAACTTCATATATATATATATTGAAGCATGCTTTGCTGCCCAAACTGTGTATTGGCAGATTTTATTTTCAGCTTATGTTCTCATGATGAATGGGTAATTTTTAGTGCTGGTTATGCATGCCAATTTAACAAAATATTGAACAGATTTTGTTAAGTGATTTAAGAACCATATTGGAGCTAAGGGGGCAAATTCAGGGCTGTAATAAATATGCTCTAATAAGCATTTTTAGATCTGTTATATGTTTGGAAAGTGTGCCCTAAGGGCTGGAAACATTGTTCAATTGAAATACACTTGTTCAGTATTTATTTCTTTTAGCTGCCTTGTGATTGGGTTGAAAAGAAGTGAAGTATATGCTGCTGTAATTAATATTTCAGATTCAGCCCTAAGGCTTAAAGTTCACAAGGAATAGAGCTAGGGAACCTCAAGGTTGAGTAGTTTTTAGTGCTGGTTATGCATGCCAATTTAACATAATATTGAACAGATTTTGTTAAGTGATTTAACAAACATATAGGAGCTAAGGGGGCAAATTCAGGGCTGTAATAAATATGTTCTAATAAGCATTTTTACATCTGTTATATGTTTGGAAAGTGTGCCCTAAGGGATGGAAACATTGTTCAATTGAAATACACTTGTTGAGTATTTATTTCTTTTAGCTGCCTTGTGATTGGGTTGAAAAGAAGTGAAGTATATGCTGCTGTAATTTATATTTCAGATTCAGCCTTAAGGCTGAAAGTTCACAGGGAATAGAGCTAGGGAACCTCAAGGTTGAGGTGAAATTTCAAAAGTTGCATTGTTTGCCTGATATTTGAAATTGTACATGGTATCAGAGCTAATTTGACTGAGATTACTCTCTTTGTGAAGAGGGAGTTGGGTATTTCGATGGTTCCGTACCTGGGAAAGGTGCTTGACCTAGTATAGGTTGATTGGGTCTGAAACCCTAGTGTGCTTGGGAGAAATGTTTGAACCTTAAAAGGGCTGTTCTATTTGTTTGGTTGCTGATTTTTCTTTAAGGTGTGCTTCAAATTTGCAGGATGACTACTCTTGGTCTTAGAGAGCGTGACAGTTTGGATGGTGCTTTCAATTTGACACCTTGGAAATGTAGTGTACAAATGCTTTTGGGGGAGGTCGAGCTTTGGGAGCTTCTTTAGAAAGAGATTGTAGCACCTAATGATCTTTAGTTGTTGGCCTTACATGTTAAGAAAGAGGCCAAGGAAAATAAAATCATTCTTGATTTGAGGAAGGATCACTTGTCACTCACATTGCAGAGAAGATGACCAGTAAGCTAATGCATGATGTTTTGGTTGGATTATGCCAGTGTTTTAGTGTATCTAGATAAATGCTCTTGAGAAACAAGCTTTCAATTGTCTATTTGAGTAACATAGATACAGTGGTGAGCTATCTAGCCAAGATCACAGAGTTGAGAGATCAGTTGGCTTCCATAGGGAAAAAAGTGGAGGATAAGGAGTTGGTGTCCATTGTCTGGAATGGATTTGCTCCATCTTGGAAACCTTTTGTCCAAGATGTTTGTGCTCGTGATAGTTTACCTACTTATGTAAGTGAGACGAACAAAGTTCGCTCACACAAGAGTTATCCAAAATACTTGGAATATAACAAAGTAATCCATGTAGGACTGTAAATAATATATAAAATATGAATAGATGAGATAAGATATAGATAATAAGATAAGATGATATACAATTGCGAATGAGGGCTCGTTTATAGACCCACGCAGGGGTGCCCTTAACCAATAGTCATGTCATTAGAGACATGCCCCTTCATTATTAATAATTATTATTTATTGATTAGTTATTATGTTATGAATATCTATTTATATGTATATTTATGTTCATAACATTGCCTTCCCCTTAAAAATGCTTTGTCCTCAAATCATACTTTATGGAAGACTTATCTATTGCTCTAGCTTGTAACTACTGTTGCATGCTTCTTCATTATTGACTTAGTAATTGTTGAAGACCTGAGACGATAGGAGCTTCTAAGCGTTGAGCAGAATTGTCGAATTGTAAAGGAGTCTGCCCATCCTAATTCGATCTTCTGTGGACTTGGGATGTTATAGGTTTCTTGGAAAGAACTTGATGTATTTCGACTCCCATGATAGCTTCTATTTTGAGCATCACTTGTAGTGGAAGTAATATTCTTCGACATACTGGTCATTTGTTTCTGTTGATACAAGGATTGGCTAAAGTATCGATTTTTGTGATTAGGATGTTGATAAGGCATCCTTGCAACTTGATCATTACTTCGTATACTTGTAGTTTTTTGTTGATTAACTTTTGGAATTGAATTTTCTTCATGGCCCTGGATTGTTTCTTCTTCGACATTTGAAGACCTCTTTACATCAATTGGATTCACATCCTTTTGAGTTGTAAGGTTGATTGGTTCTATATTAATTCCTTTATCCAGAATTGAGA
>JASDQU010100711.1:25297-37949 GCA_032191745.1 Picea mariana | reverse complement strand
CTTATTACTTTCAGCTTAGTAGGGTTAAATATCCTAGAGGAGTATTGTATATTTTGATGTATGTGAAGAGCTAATTTGGACAACAAAACTATCCTACATAAACCCCTTCACAAAGAGACACCAAAAGAGCATGCAATCATAAGCTTAAGGCAATTTTTTCAGTGGGTAAAGTTAATATTTGTTGGTTGTTTTGGACAATGAGAAAACAATCCTAAAAACAATGAGAAAACAGTTTGAAAGTACCTTGAACTTAGTGCCCAACAAGAGGTCACATGACAGGCCAGTTGGGCAGCCTTAAGAACCTCAAATTTCTTCATCCTAAGGTAAATCTAACTCCAAGGTTTAAGGTGTGAATGAAGTGTTCAAGGACTCAAGTCAAATCTGGTTTGAAATATATTTTTTGTGTTCGACCAAAATGAGGTTCATGTTTCCAAACTAGTGATAAATTTAGTATAGGTGAGGGTAATTGAAAGTGTCTAGACTTGGTATAAATATTATTTATTAGATATCAATGTAGGTTGGAATGTTCAGATTTATAAAGGTGAATTTTTTTTAGAAAGTTTGAAATATAAAATGAGAGTGCAGATGCTCAAATGCAATCTGAAAATTCAAATTTMTGTGGTAAATTACTTACAAAAAATGCATAAAATTTAAGGCAGAAATAAACAAAATGAATTTTCCGAATGAAAATAYGAAGTGTATGAGTCTACTTTAAATGTGGAAATGATGTATTTAGACTCAAACAATTCTAGAAATTGAAATTTTATGGAGTAAACTAGTAGCTAGAAATTTCAACAAGCTTAAAACGAAAAATAAAATCAAATTCCAGACTSTTTAAAATCAAGGTTTTCCAAGTTTAAGGTACAATGTAAGATTCCCAAGAAAAATGATATGCTAGAAAYAAAATTTCTAAACTAAATAAAGTGTTGAAATTGCACAAAATTTACAAACATAAAATTAAAATCAAATTTCTGGCATACATAAACTCTAAATTAGTGTAGTTTGAGGTCTTAAATGATGATCCTAGACTAGTATGTATTGCATGGAATTAAAATTTTTGAAATAGATATGATGTAGAAAATACAAAACATTCAAACAAAAATTAAAATGTGATTTCGAAGAGAAAAATGATAGAAAACTTTTTTTTTAATGGATGAATGGATGAGAAAGGTAGATGAGTGCCTAGATTTTCCTTGGGATAGTGGAGTCATGATTTACTATTGACAAAGAGGGCTCAATATCATATATGTTCAAATATTAAAGGGCTGCTCTAAATGCATGCTACATAAATCCTATATCACTAAAAATTAAAACTAGAAAGCATGCAAGGAAATGACCCCTAGGAGGTATCAATTTCATAACTAAACCAAGATTTTGCTTGCCTAAATGTCCCTATATCTAGTCACCACTATTTGAAATAACTAGAGTAGAAAATCTAAAGAAAATAAGAAAATCCTATTAAGGAATACCACACCTAGATTAGCTCCATCACTTGAAGTTGTTTCTTTCTTGAACAATCTAACTTTAGTTCCTTGCTTGCATGCAATAGCTCTAACTGTCAACAATTCATTCACATGAAATCCTTACACAACACAAAAGAAATACTCTCCAGAACATTTGTTCCAAGAAAATGTATTACTCCAATATTCACTCTCTCAACAACAACCCTTACAAATGAGGGGAACCTCTAATTTATAGAGCTCTAGGCTCAACCACCTCATAATAAAATAATAATGTCTTAGTGATCATGTTTGATATGCCAAACAAATAGCAAAATATTACATGGACACAAATTAGTCATCAAATAGTATTTTATCTCATTGCATGAGAGATCAAAGAGAGCTAGGGTGCACCCGAGAGGCTCTATCCAACAAAAACCATAAAATATTCTCCACTAGAGGAGTGCCCCAGGAGAAAGAGTCAAAGTGGTTACAACCACTCTCAAACAAATGATAAAATAATTCCGGTTCTCCAAGAATCATCCAAAAATAACATAAGTGGTCTAAAGAGTGGTCTCTAACGCTCAACGACCATCTCAAAATTCAAAATAGTAATCCATAGATGAATGTGCATTGGGTCCACATTGACCGAGTAAATTAACCGTAAGATATTCCCCATGAAAGATAGTACACCCTAGGTAAGTGTGTAATCACTCCCAAAGGTAGCACAAATTAGCTCGAAGTCACTTAAACCATCAACAAAGTGGAAACAAGGTGTGAACAATACTAGTTAAAGATGCAAGTGGACCACCTAATGGAGCCACCTAGAAGAATATGTCAAAGGAAAAAATTAAAGTTAGTGGATGGAAATGGTTGGAAATGAATAAATGAAGATAAGGGCACATGCATAACTAACCTTCAAATCATGTGTGAGCTCAACCAATTCCATAGAAATGTGTGCCAAGAGATAAGGCCAAATCCTAATCAAATGAGGTGGCATGTGTGAACAAGGAAGAGCTTAAATGATACCCCAATGAATCTATGAGATGGGCAACCAATATTATTATTATTATTAAAAAAATTATGTTTCCTCAACATGTGTGCCAAAGGGGTGGGTGTGACTCTCAAGTGTTGTACCACATGAGGACAAGTTGTATTCCCTAGTGATATTTTATTATTTTTCTTTCTATTTTTTTTAATAAATTGAACTTAGGGAATAAGGCCTCAATAAAGGTCTATAACATTGAAATATAATAGGCCAATAATGTAGCACTTAAGACTAAGGTTTGGGCTCAATTAATCAACAATGAAAATATCCCAAACCAATTTGAAATAATGCAATATGGAAAACGAAAGGTCAACTATGAGGGTAAATTATATGAATGTGGGTGAAACTACTCATGCACCCTCTAGGAATGGGAATATGGTGTGTAAGTGTCATATGGGTTGTACCAAGGTACACATTGGTAATGTGGAAAAATATGAAATATACCTAAGTAAAATGATGGGAAAGTGATGAAAGTGAATGTGCAAAGGTGACACACTAGGGAAACACCCCACCATGAGGAAACAAACAACTAAGACAAAGACATGAACCAACCATGCAACAACCAAGTTAAGGTCATGACTAGAGCATCATGAGCAAGGGGAACAGTGATATGATCTCCTCAAATATGATCAACCATGGAAAAGCACCTGCAACAAGGAGAAAAATACATGATATGACATTGAAGCAACCCTAACTAATGGTACAAACATGAGAAATATGTCTATATCTTAAAAATCATGAAAAGGGCATGATAAGCCAACCATTCCTAGTCATCCTCCATGAATGTCACCTTCCCCTTTGTTGGCCAAGGGTCAAATAAACCATAATGGTAGCACTAAAGATAACATGTGCACCATGATAATGTTGCCCATGATCTACAACCAGTACATAGGAAGGCCATAAGTGTCATCATGTAAGGTGTCATGAAAATGGTCCTTGAACACCCCTTACAAAATATGGTGTAAGAGGAGGCATTGGAGTCTCTTACTCACATAGAAGACACAACTTTTATTTCCATGGCCTTTAGAAAGGAATCTAAGCTTGCAACATATTATGTTTTATCCATTTCTTTTGGCTAGGTATAAACTAAGGAGAAAATGGTACACATATCTAAGAGTGCCCTTGTTCCTAGTAATAGTCTCAACATTAGAGGTAAATACTAAGAAAGATATTGGTATCATGGCCATTGGAATTGTTACAATTGATTTCCTTGTAAACTTTAATCCATGCCTAAAAATATTCCACTACAACTTCCACATACAAAAAGTAAATGGGTCTTCTAAGATGAAAATGAGAAGTAAGGCTCCAAGAATGTAGAAAAGGAGAACAAACCAGGTAGAGTTTTTAAGGAAGTTGTCTTCTAAAATAAAAATAAGTTGTCGCAAGAGAATTGTGTGGCCTTTGGTAATGCCAGGGTAGCGTGGAACTAATGGGGTTATTTTGTTATGTTTGGATCTAGTCATGAGAAAATATACTAATGGAAATTGAATTCATGTGGTTTGAAGCCTTTCTTCAAAGTAATTTCAGTATCCATGGAGTGGTTTCATGTAAAGTCTTTTATCAAAGTCTAAAACCTGTTGGAGATCAAGGATTAATATTGAATGTTTTTATTTTACTTTTTCATAAAAGTGTCTACATGCTTGAATATTTAAAATGGAAGGTTGTTTCGTGGATTGCAAAGAGTCACAACCTCTCTATAAAAAGAAAATAAGGGATACAAAGAAACCTCCAAAGGTGTTGAAAGTCAAAGTAACCATAAAATGTCTCTCATAAATTCACTACAATAGGGTTGACAAGAGATATAACAAGGCAAATCAAATTTGAGATATTCGATGACAAAGACCCAAGAAAATGATTGGAAGTGGCAAATCAAATTTGAGAGATTCGATGACAAAGACCCAAGAAAATGATTGGAATGTTGAATTTATTTAGGCAAAAGTATACTCATGATATTCATTTTATTTTTTTTTCCTTCCATGGACATCACTAAAATCCAAGATAAACCACATTATGCTCCCATGGAGTTTTGTGTAATTTGTGAAGGTTAGAGGTATCTCAAGATAATTTAAGCAATTTTCAGTCAACAAATTTCTAACAAGTTACTTGCCCACATGCATATTAGAGGTTGCAAAGAATCAATAATATTACGACAAGTTGAGATGGACCTAGACAATAAATTTAGTTTGGAATGTTGTATTTCTAATGTTGGTTATGTTATTATTTTGTATGTAAGTTTTAGTTAAAATTGATTAATATATGACTCTTTTGTGCTAGTATTTAGTTAATACTATAGTTTCAGTTATATGTAAAGGGTTTTTTGTCTGGCTAACTTTGTATAGTTTCTAGGATTTGTAGAGGTCTCTGTCTTCCCACTTCTAAATCATAGTGGGTTGTGATATGACTAAGGGACAAGGTAAGTGCTAGAAGCTCCCAAGATTAATCTTGAGGATGGAGGTCAAATTCAAACGACTACTTCGATCTAGGAAAATCACCAAAGGATTTAGTGCCACGAGGGTAGATACTCAAATGTTTACCTTTAATAAACTTAAACTATAGGCATTCCATGTAACTCTTGTGACTTGATCTCATTAACTTATATTCTTAGATATTCAATTTTGGAAATAAGCAAAGAGGGGATTATAAAAACTCCCTCAAATTTGGAGTATGTTTGTTCTATTGGCCATACTCTAGAAATCAAGTAAGCTTAATACATTCAAACCTTGATTATTTTGCAAGTTTCCTTCCATTTTGTCAGCAAGAATTAAATATGGCAATTAAAAAAAAATAATAGAGTTGCTTCAGTTTTCCTGGATATACATGCATGGGAAACATAAGGGTCATATCGTTAGAAAATCCTATAAAATCCACTCATTGAGTATGGTGAATATGCAATGAGATATACTTGGGAAAACTACAACTCTTCAAATATGTCACTTCTACCAAGAACACTTGTTTGAGAGTAGTTTTAGGACTAGTCAAATAACCCTAATTTACGTAGCCTACATTTATGAAATTATAGCATCTTAGAAACCAAAATTTCTACGATTAGTACTTGGATATGTCTTATCAGACGTCTCTCACCAAAAAATAGTTATAGCAAAAATTCCAAGATGGCTCATTTGAAGGCACAAAAACCTAGGATCATAGGCTTTGAAACCAAATGTTATGAACCAAACTCCAAAGTAGCATAAGAATAGAAGGAAGAAGCAACTCCATGCCTTAATAATGACAAAAAGTGAAATATTAGAAGTCCACTTCAAGGGAGAAACCTCCTTTTACAATATATTCAATGCACAAGATAAAATACCTATACAAATTAATCTCCTTTATTATAAATAGGAGATGAAGTGAGCATGATGTAACCTACCACTAAGTCGACCTAACCATAACTAATAAAATAATAACAAATGAGTGGTAGGGCTTTAGGGGCCTTAACAAAGGATTTTTTCTAGGAAGGTCTTAAAATTGATGTTCAAAAGTTTGTGGTTGAATGTGTGGTTTTCCAACGAAACAAAGGAGAGGCAATCAAGGCCATAGGTCTCCTACAACCATTAACCATACCAAGTCAACATTGGGAAGAGGTTTCAGTGGATTTAATTACATGTCTACCCAAGTCCAAATGAAAGAATGACATCATGGTAGTGGTGGATTGACTCACAAAGTATGTCCATTTTTGCTCTCTTTCTCATCTTTTTAAAGCAAGTATAGTAGGTACAATATTCATGAAAATAGTTCAGAAGCTACATGGAATTCCCAAGATTATTGCAAGTGTTAGAAATCCAATTTTCACTATTAATTTTTGGATTGAATTATTTTCTTGTTTGGGTACACAATTGGTTCACATATATTGACATCCTCAATCCGATGGGCAAACCGAGTTTGTGAATAAATGTCTAGAAGGGTATCTTCATTGCTTTGCATCTAATAAACATACACAATGGGTCAAGTGATTTCCCTTGGCAGAATGGTGGTATGACATGCCTTGGAACAATGATCAAGCAACTATTAAATCAAGAAATTATTGAGTAACTCATCAAGTGGAAGAACCCGCCAATAAAATAGGTGACATGGGAATATGAGTTCTTCATGCAGAAATATCCAAAATTAATCAAGTGTTGAAGCCAACATGAGGGGCATGTTAAGCCCCAAATATTGAGTTATTACATTTCTATTGTTATATTAGTGTTGTCCTTATTGGTTGACTAGACCATTTAATTATAAGTGTACCCTTTGTCTCGTATATAGATATAGATATAGATATACCAAGAAGACCTAGTTTTAGAAAGCATCTCATCTTATACATTTGTTATATTGTAAAATAAGGTTGCCCCCTCAGAGAGGCTTCTCATTCATTCTTCTATMTAATTCACCAGACCCTCCTCCTCCGATGCATCATTAGATGCAAGTAGATAGTTCCTTAACACATCATCCTAACATAGTTTGGGGCTCACCCCTTGCCACTTGAGATAGTGTTCAGACTAGTCTCTTTTCTACATCGCATCCCRAGCTTCACTAATTCAACAAAGGGGCAAGCTCGATACYTGTACTTGGCCTATTTCTCTTCTGAGAGGATTTCCCTCTCTAGCCTACCAGGCCAGTTTTGAGGTTGGTTCACGGGGGTTTCAGATCATTTAGAGTCTATGGGCATTCAGATAGATCATCTCCCTCCATTTAGATATTCCTTGGGCGTGCATGGCCAACTCCTACCAGCTAGACAGGTGTTGAACAAGATCATGGATGACCTTTATAGGCAATTTATCCAGATCACTTGTGTCGACCCTCCCGGTGGGTTATGGCCAAAGAAGGCCTTTTACGCTGAGCATTTCTTGGATCTTAGAGATGGGTTCATCATTCGACCACGATATACATTTCCACTGGATACACACTCTTTGCATTCCTCTAGGCTAGTTCAGAGTAGGCTCTCATAGACTTTGGGTAGAGACAAACCACCAAATCAATTGACCAGACATGATTTTCCAGCTATGCTAGCTACAGGAGGTCAAAACTAAGGAGCACTTCATCTTTCGTTGACCCATCTATTATGAGATCAGGGGGTGATTTCATTGTTTATTTAGGGGGACCCAAACGCTCATTGGCTTCTTCAGGTACCATGGTCAATGGTGCTTAGCCTTATACATATAGGAGGCCCTCGGGGCTCTGAGCCCATACTCTTCAGCCTCCTATGAGACCAAACCATATTCGACAGATTATCTCCTTCTTCACATTGCTACCCTCAGGAAGGGGCACTAAGAGACAGATCAACACCAATGAAACTCCAAACTCCAAATCGATGCGGACCCGTGGAAYCTTCCCCTATCCCACGATATTTCAACAACATGACCAGACTAGATCCCTTCCTAGGAGACRRATGACATCCCCTAGGCCTCATTGATGTACTACCTCTTCTACTCTGCAACGTAGTGGAAAATCCAAGCATCTCACTAGTTCCCCCTCTGAACATCCTACTATACTCATGTTTCTTCATTTGACCTCATATGGTAGGAGAGATGGGTCCATTCCATGACATACCTATTTCATTACCCYCGGTTCCTCTTGATTTCAGATCTTCTCCTATGGTACATCTCCTCTTTAGAGTAGGTCTTTGGGCTAGGGGYCAATGGTTGTTCATGCCTCAACTTAGATCTCACTTCCTACTACTATACCTTACTTTACTTTATTTTCTGCATCTTTCCTTTTATAGGAGACCTTTTGGCACTCCTTCTTTTTAATGACATCATTGTACTAAACAATCCCTTTGACCTACTTGTGTGATCATTAGTCAGACATTAACAAAATTATCATATCTTATCTTATCAAGGCCTGGAGTTACTTCTCTTTATGTTTTTATGCTATTTGGGTGCTTGTTGCCTAACATCTCCCAT
The DNA here is from genome assembly GCA_032191745.1 of Picea mariana. Classification (NCBI taxonomy): domain Eukaryota; kingdom Viridiplantae; phylum Streptophyta; class Pinopsida; order Pinales; family Pinaceae; genus Picea; species Picea mariana. The sequence goes on along the minus strand of JASDQU010100711.1, from coordinate 29,580 downwards.
GCCAGACTATATATTTCCTTCCAAGCTTCTTTAGAGAACGGATAGTTCATTAGTAAATGTTGGATGTTTTCACCATCATCCCTAGACAAAGCACAAAACCTAGGTCCCTACCATGCTCTTTTTTGCAGCAAATCCCATGTTAATGCTTTATTGCTTAGAGCCAACTACAAAAAGATTCTTGATTTAATAGGATCTTTCAACTTCCACGATGGCTTCCACCACCAACACTCTACATGTTCTCCCTTTAAGAACATGAATTTATATCCCAAACTTGTTGTGTAATCTCCATTTGGATTCCTAGACCAAACAAAGGGATCTTCCTCCTTTGTAAGATGAATGTAACTTACTTGCAATCAATTGATAAAACTATTCCATTGTTCAACTTCATATCCTTCCAACTCTATTCCAACAAATTACCCCTTCTTAGATCAAAACATCGATCCATTCACAAGCACTGAAAAGGGGGAAGAATTCAAACATCCATATATGCAATTTATAAACGAAAGGACAAAACCAATATGAATGAGAATAAGACTTAAAAACAATCGATCCTATCATAAGCCTTAGATAAATCAAGTTTTATCATTATTGCAAATAACTTTCTAGACTTGATACAATCGAGGCCATATTGGGCAACTCTAATTACATCATGAGTTTGCTCGTCTTCTAAGAACCCAAACTACTCCAAAGAAATGGATTAATATAAGATTGGTTATAGTCTTCAAGCAATCATTTTGGATATGATCTTATAGATTGAGTTACAAACTGATATAGGTATAAATTCATCAAAGGAGGTGGGATTATGCTTCTTAGGAATAAAAGCCAAAAAGACAAAGTTAAAGGACCCTAATAGCTTCCCTAAAATTCTTGATTCTTCTACTACAACTAAGACGTCATCCTCCAACCAGTGATAGAAGCCTCAAAAGAAGTCATTCCACCACCCATCCAACCCAAGGTTTTTTTCCTTCTAAAATGAAAAATTACTTATTTTAACTCTGTCAAATCATGCTCCACATACATGGGGAAGTGCTAAGCTATTTGAATAACCTCTGCAATTGTTCCCTATCTGGAGCTTTGTATAATCATGTGAAGAGTTCATCCTTAAATCAACTATCTCTTTGAAGGTCGTGGCCTTACTACCATCATCTTAGGCATTTCCCATACAATGTTCCTATTTTTCCTTCCCTTAACATAGTTTTGAAGAACAAAAACAAAAAAAGTGTTTTCATCTCCTTGGGCCACCTAAACTTCCCTCCTCTTGAATCTCCACTTTCATCTCCTTGGGCCACCTAAACTTCCCTGCTCTTGAATCTCCACTTTCATCTCCTTGGGCCACCTAAAATTCCATGCTCTTGAATCTCCACTTAGCCTCCTCCCACTCTAAAAGGTTCCTCTTTATTTCTTCCAAAGATTTCAATTCAATTTTGTCCTCCTCTAAGAAGACTCCATTAGAATTCCTCGCAAGCAAACCAACTATATGTTTCTCAGCCTCTATAGTGTCCTTCTAGGAAGTGTTATATTTTTGTTTTCCCCAGTCAATAGTAGCTTTTTTCACTCTCTACAAATTATTTCTAAAATGCAACATTGTTGATCCTTTCACGCCTAGGTCATCTCTTCTCCATTCTTCTTTAACAAATTTTAACAAGTGTTCATCATTTAACCAGTACAAGTTAAACCTAATTGGCCACAAAGACTTCCTATTTGTTGACGAGTATGAATGGCCTATCAAGCAAATGAGACTTTTTCCCTTTGTAACAATGGAGGGTACTATTACTTATGAGTAATAAAGAGCATAAGACATTTCTGAAGTCACAATTGTTTGCAAATGCTTGTGGGACTATTATACGCTGGCATTTGTGGTTTAAGTTTTCTAGGTATTGATCATGCAAACTATTTATGTGCTTAGTATCTATAATCTTTATGTAGTTGTGATTTCTTATGAGTGCAAGGATGATCTTACAATTTTCTTATTCAACTATTGGAGACAATTTTTGTAATATTATTGTGCTAACATGTCTTGGTTGTCATGAACTATTTCTGTTGCTCAAGATATCATCTTAAGTTGTGCTCATCTTCTAGTTTTGCTCCCGGGATAGGTTAGAAGTAGTTAGATTAGATTAGTTTGTTTTTTGTTTAATTAGACTTAGGATTAGATAAAATTCTTTGGGGGGCTGTTTGTTGTCTTTTCCCTTTTTATTCTTTTAATTATGAGTGACAACGAGGCCCATATACTCGCGGGAAACACTACACCAAACGAGAGTAGGTCTGATTGGGACTTGACATCAGGTGTTTTTCCTCATCTACTTGATAGGCCATTCAGACCCGTCAACACTATCATCCCCTTCCTTCAATTTGCAAGAACACAAGCACATGATTAGAAACACCACCCCATCCAATCCATGTTCTATGTTTTCCAACCCTATCTATAATTGCTTTGAAAACCATAAAATAATCCGATCCCTTGGAAACACCATCTCTCCTTAATCTAAAATTCCTCTAGGTGGGAGTTAGTGCTATTGGATCAAGGTCATGAACATTTTCCCCATCCATGTTTTGAATCAACCAAAGCTATAAGTTCCATAGATATTAAACAATGAAAAGGACATCCCCAATTCTAGAGAAAATAGTGCTTTCCATATTCCAAATGCAATTAGTTCTAATTCTACAAAGTAAGAGATTGGTTCCACCCTATCACCAAACCTCCAAATTTAGCTACAACATCATAAGCAAGAAAACACCAACCTTTCTAAAGAGAGGATAACAAGATTTTATCTCTCTCCCCATCTTTCATTGTTTCATTGTTTCTTCAATGGCGCTTTTTTCATGGGGAGCTTGTAAGCCCCTAGTGAGAAAGAATAAAACCATCATATTTTAAACTTGATCCAAGCTACCCTTACAATGGTTTTTTATTTTTCTTCTATCATCTCTCTGCACTTTTTCTTGTGTTATAAACAAAAACAAGCTCCTACCCACCAATATATGGCTCAAATATTTCCATATGTGAAGCCCTCAACCACCAACAAACCCCACCCCCTCACATTCTCCCTCCAAGGACTTGGATGATCGTAAGTGATATCCTCTCTTGGATACTGCAGTTGGGTCACAACTCTGTAAGGGAGGAGAGGCTTTTAATACCTCAATTGATTGATTTGATTGGGATTTAGCACAAGGATTGAAAGAAAGGAACAATAGCCTCAATCGAACAATGTTTAGGACAAGAAAGGGAGCCTTTAGTCTCCACAACAATAGGGTTATCCATCACTCCTTCAATATACCCTATCGATATATCCATAGCATTAATAATCTTTTAAGGAGATTTCATAAAAGAAGTTAAATTATACATACCTCTAAATCCTTTATCAATTGCTCAGATTAGGTCAACATGAGCTTGGTCACACCTACCCATTAGCCCCAATTTATGCCCAAACATCATCTGTGACTCGTCCTCCTCTACATTCCAAGAACCACTAATCATGGTTTCTTTCACTAACTCCTTAGTATAATTCACTATCACCTATATAATTTTTTACTATTGATCTCTAATGTTTGATTTGCAATATCCCCTATCCCAACACTCTTATCAGTGTTATGTAGAGATATCTCTAGATCCTTGGAAATGCCTTCATAATCATTTGCCGCAAACTTAGTCTTCTTAATGTTCACACATTCACCCTTCAAATGACAGTAAATCTGGCAATGTGAACACCTAAAAGGAATGCACACAAAATCTATGGTTAAGCAACAACTTTCAGATTCCCTCTTAAATTTCTATCATTGGTAGCCTTGAAATTACCTCGATTGAACACTCATTCCATGGTTCTAGTGGGATAGTTAGTAACTTGAACCAAATCCATTGAATGGTCTCTTTTTCCCCTAGATCAACATTGATGACAATGATTTGAGAGATAACATATGATTCCCACAAAACCACCTACCTTCTTTGATATGTCATACATCTACAACACTTCTAAACAAGAAAGCTAACTATTACAAACAAACTTGTTTGATAACTATAAAAATATCCAATTTAAGTAGGATAAAATAGAGAGATCCATAAGGATAAATATAATTGGTAAATATGAAAATGATATCATGATTACAATGAGGGCCCAAATATATACCTAAGCGGGAGAGCCCTTTCATTGAGAGTCATGTCCTTTCATTATTACTTATTAATTAATATTTAATGATATTTATATTTATATTTGTTACATTGCCTTCCCCTTTTAAAATGGTTTGTCCTCCCCCTGGATGGAGTGTCATTCTAAAGAACATGGAGGTAC
>JASDQU010100711.1:13567-25178 GCA_032191745.1 Picea mariana | reverse complement strand
AACAAATATTGTCTATTTTTAGGGATCCTAGAAATGGACAAGAACTACCATTGACCAAGAAACACATCTCCATTGACTGGTGCATCCATCCCTAGATTAGTCAAAATTGGATGGATACATGGTATATGGTTTTTGATAAACCTCCCTACAATAACATGGAAATGCCCTTATATTTTATGAGAAAATTATGGGATGAGTTTATTTTGGGTAAGCATGTCAACTACTTTAACATTGGTGAATTTCATGGGCTGGGTCGAGGGTCCGCATAGGACTGATACTATGCCAAGCTTCACCCTGTGTTAGGTCCTCATCCCCCTAAGAAAAGGCTTGACCCACCTAACCAACTACCTCCTATTGCAGAGAGCTTGCAATAGGTAAAACTATCTATTTCATCATTGACTCGTATCCTAGTGCAACATAATAGCTTTGTTGCACTATCTCGGCAGGAGGTGCCTACCAGTGACATTGATAGAGTTTTTGGAGCTTCAACATACATAGGAGAGTACAATGAGGAGATTGCACATGGACATAGAAACTGTCCATGTGAACCTGAAAGATGCTCAAGTTGCGGGCAGACATGCTATGGGCCTATAGAGCCCAGTGGACAACATAACTTCATGGATGAGGTTAGTATATTAACCCTCTCTATGTTCTTCATCGTTATATATTTATTTTGTATCTTGTGTATTTATATCAATATTTTAATGTATCTTGTTTTGCAGTTGTTATGTCTGAGAAGTAGACCCTCTACACCGATGGATGCATCAATGCCTAGCCCCACCACTGATGCAGCAGTAGAGGTATCCTGTTCATTGGGTGCACCCCACACATAGGTATGTATCACATTTGATAAATTCACCATAGTCATTTCATTACTTTATGGCATCCTCAAATTTTTAATGTTCTCATGTTTCTACGGGGTTTGGGACTAGGAGATGTTGGGGAATGTCCATTTGGGATGGAAAATTTACCTGCATCACATGTATCATTGTAGATTTAAATATCATATAATTCTCAAATTGTTTGTGTTTATGTTTTTGAATTTTACTATTTGGTACTAATAGTTCAATTTTATTAATATGTTTGCGGACTGCAGACATATTTTCTAGCTATAGTACTATTGCACTCCCAGGGAACTTGGGCATTGCTTATGGGTTACCTTTCTCCAAGCCCAGGGAGTTGAAACCACTTGTACAACCTGTGAGGGTCTATATCATCCCACCCTCAACATCAATATTATTGCATGAATCCTCAGTGGATTAACACACAGGGCACCCATCTACATCACCTGTATGCCACCCATCCCCACCACCATTTCCATCGACGCCATTGTTCATGATTTCCATAGTAGAGGTTGTCTCAGAGTAGGTTGTACAACCTAGTGCTCCATCTACGAGTGAATCTCCATCGAGGCCTGAGATATTCATAGTGATATAATTCATTGATGATATTTTTTTATGTTTCATGAATTTGATTTTACACATATTTGTTTAATTTTCTGGACTTAATCCTTGTAACTGATGCAGGGTGGCATCATAGAGATATTGTGGTTGTGGAGGAGGGTAACACCCTCACGAATGACAACAACATATGCGTTGAGTTTTCTTAGGTTCAATTACAAAGTATCATTTTGTATGCCTTTTAATTCACTATGGAAAAAAACTTGTAACATTGTTTATTCTTTGTGTAGTCTTCAGAACATCGAAACAAGCCCAGGCCTAGAACCTCTCGAGGTGTTTTTTTAAGCAAGACAAGAAAGATAGATTTCCAGGATGCTCCTAAGGGTGGCGAGGGTGGTAGTGGTCAATGATTGACCAATTACTGCCATTTTGTATCTAGGCCACCATATGGATGAGACAAACAAAGTTCCCTCGCACAAGAATTATCCAAAATACTTGGAATATAACATAATAATCCATGTAGGAATAATATATAAAATATGAATATATAAGATATGATAAGATGATATACAATTGAGAATGATGGATCGTTTATATACCCACGCAGGGGTTCCCTTTACCAATAGTCATGTCCTTTGAGACATGACCTTTCATTATTAATAATTATTATTTGTTAATTATTATGTTATGAATATCTATGGTATATGTATATTTATGTTCATAACATTGCCTTCCCCTTAAAAATGCTTTGTCCTCAAAGCATACTTTATGGAAGACTTATCTCTTGCTCTAACTTGTATTTATTGTTTTTTGATTCGTCATTCCTGAGTTAGTAATTGTTGAGGACTTGAGACGATAGGAGCTTCTAAGCGCTGAGCAGAATTGTCGAATTGTAAAGGAGTCTGCCCATCCTAATTCAATCTTCTGCGGATTTGGGTTTTTATAGGGTTTTTGGAAAGAACTTGATACATTTCTACTCCCATGATCGCTTCTATTTTGACCATCATTTGTAGTGGAAGTAATATTCTTCGACATAGCGGGTATTTATTTCTGTTGATACATTGATTGGCTGAAGTATCGATTTTTGTGATTAGGATGTTGATAAGACATCCTCGCAAATTGATCTTTACTTCTTATAATTTCATATTTTTCTTGATTAACTTTTGGATTTGAGTCTTTTACATATCTCTGGCTTGTTTGTACCTCAACATTTGAAAACTTCTTTACATCAGCTGGATTTGCCTCCTTTTTAGTTGTAAGGTTGATTGGGTCTGTCATTGTTTCTTTATCGACTAATGATGTTTTGTGATCTAGCTTCTCTTGTAAAGTCTTCTTATCATGCTTCAACTTTTTAATCCAAGTTAATAAATCTTGATTATACTGTCTTAATCGTAAAATTTCTTCCTTATTGTCTTTTTCTGATTCTAGATTTTCCTTTCTTTCGTCCTTTAAGATTTTGATTTGTTCAAGTAACTTCTGGTTAAGGTTCCTTAGGCATGAGATTTCTTCCTCCTTTTCAGTTGATTTCTCCTTGAGACCTCGATTTTCTTGTTCTGAATTTGTATTCCCTTGATTCTTGTCTTTTAACTTTCTGATAACCAGTAAATTTTGATTATGATTTTTTAATCGTAATATTTCGTCATCTCGTTCTAGTAAGTCTTGGTCCATTTTTTGTCTTTCGATTTTTAGTTCTTCATTTTGTTCAATGAGTTCCCGAATATGCTCTTTGAAGTAACGATTATCTTTCTGTGTTAACTTATTAAAATATTTTTCCTTCTTAATTTCAAACTGTAAATTTTTATTGCTCGCTTTATAATGTCCTAGTTCTCCTTCCAATATTTGTGATTGTATTTATGAATTACCTTGATATTCTTCCATAATAAATGATTTTTTAAATGTTTCTTCAATCTTTTTAGAAAAATTCCTTTTCCTTTAACTTGGAATGGGTCCTTTTATATTTGAAGTGAAACATAGTGAATAATTGGGTATAGCTTGAACTTTAAGGTTTCTTATAAATTTCAATATATGACCACTTCCTTTAAATGACCTCGAAGCTTTTAAAATCACCTTTTCTTTTGGAGGGGTTAATGGATTCTTGTAGCTTCTAATATCTTTTTATTAACTGAAAAGTACTCTTTTTATATATATATATATAATATCTCCTTGATTCCGCTAGGCCTTCAAAAAACTTTTAATTACCTTTTTCTTATAAACTTTTAATTGCCTTTTTCTTTCCGTTGCTTAGGTAATTATTCCACTTTAAAATAATTAATTTCATTAAGGATAACTTGGTTATTATAATAACTCTTTAGCAATCTTCAGTTAGGATTTTTAGTATCATTAATTAATTTTAGACTCAAGCTCTTAAAGGTTGTGACTTTGGAATATGGATGGTGGCTTTTCTATGTACGGATTTTAAAAATTATTTTTGCTGCACGATGAGAGAACATCGTACGGACGATGCATAGATGGTTTTAGCGGTTGTAAGGGGGCGATGGTGGATCTGTATAGTGACAACATATATGGTTGCACAAAAGTTGGCGGTTGTTGTAAGGTGGAGGATGGAGACTGTACGGATGTATGTTTTTTTAAATTTTTATGCACAGGTGGATTTTTTTTTTTAATGCTCATACAAAACTTCAATTTTATTGTATGGAAGCTTAAATTAAATTGTACAACAGTATATAAAACTCGATCGTACAATGGCTAGCTTAGAAACGACATGCGGCTAAATGATGTATAGACTATATGGACTTTTGATGTGCAAAATTAATGATTTATGCATGAAATTTTTCTATACTGAACTGTAATTTATATCGGGCGATGTATGAATTGATTGATCTGATTGTACAACTGATTGGATGAACATGGTACGGTGACAACTGCTAAATGGTGGCTGGTACAAATCAAACAGTGTGTGTTGTCGTGGTTAACGTGTACGATAACAGCTGCAGAAAGTACAATGGTGGCTGTATGGACCGTCGACTGGACAATACTGCAGAATATATATATATATATATATATATAATTTATTTTTTGATAAAATAACAACAACCTTTTGATTTGGCAAATTTTTTACTTTCAGATTTCTAGTTTTCTTGGAATTTGCAATGCACTGATTTTATTATTACTTTTTTAATTTTCTTCAAATTTCAGGGAGTAGATTTATCTCTCTTCTTTTCTTTTCTTGCAGTGAATTAACTCTCAACTTTAAATGGCCAAGGGCCTAGTTTTGGTCAAAGACCCAAAGTTCCAAGAACTTTGAAAATTTGGTTGGCCAAAGGCCTGATTGGTGGTCAAAGACCAAATTTCTCAGAGAAACTTTGAAATGACGGGGTTGGCTAAAAATCGGATCAGACAAGGTCTGATAAAGAACTGGTCAAAGGTCGAGATCAGGAAAACAAAGCTCCGATACCAAATGAGACGAACAAAGTTCGCTCACACAAGAATTATCCAAAATACTTGGAATATAACATAATAATCCATGTAGGAATAATATATAAAATATGAATAGATAAGATATGATAAGATGATATACAATTGAGAATGAGGGCTCGTTTATATACCCACGCAGTGGTGCCCTTTACCAATAGTCATGTCCTTTGAGACATGACCTTTCATTATTAATAATTATTATTTATTAATTATTATGTTATGAATATCTATGGTATATGTATATTTATTTTCATAATAATGGATGTTTTTGATGTTAGGGAACTTGTTGTCGCTTTGTATATTGGGCACGATTTTCCATTTTGTTAAAAAGTACAATTTAGACGATGTTGAATATATATATATATATATATATATATATATATATATATATATATATAGATTCCATGACACATTTTTTTATGAATCTCATTGTGTCTACATTTTATGTTGATGAATACATGAATTTCAAAGTGTATGAATGTTATGTGTATTAATCCTTCAATTTTTTTTCTAAAGTGATTATAAATACTTGCATTATGCATTAAGGAATATATTATGGTGGAAAAGATTTATAAGTGCTAAATACATAAGCAATTAATGGTTCTCAAGTAACATTGCTTGCTAATCAACCATGTATCTCTACATCATCGATAGATCATTCATTCTGAATTATTTGCATGAATATTGTGGATATTCGTATTCTAACTGGCAACCAACATTATGGACTACCTCTTGAATTTCTCCATCTAAATCCAATGACAATCCACAATCAAATAATGGTCACTTGAAAATATCGTGACCTAAAAAATGGCATATTACAATAATTTATTATAGAAATAAATTTTCTCATTTATCTTCTACATAATTGTAAATCACTTAACAATCTCAGCTCAATGTTATGTCAGATTTTCCTCCATAACTTGTACTATAATTACTCAATTACGAAGATGGAATAAGCTAAAATTGAATTATGCAAGTACACAACATTTGGACAACCCAAACACTTCATATATATTTAGAATATGAAGTACATGCACCTACCAATATCTTATCAAGGGTTGTTATAAGTCAGGTTCTTCAAACCCTAGTGATGGAAACCATAAGATAACATTATCCAATAGCTCACTCCATTAGAGATCATCAACAAGGTATCATACATAATGGTAAGTCCTTTTTGGAACCTACATTTGTATCCAACACTTGTACAAGATCACCTCCCTCTATCTTCTCGATAACAAGCACATTAGGTAGCACTAGGGTTTTCAAATGCCACTAAGCCCTAGCTTCTTCTTATACCAGATCTAAATGATAAAAGTCTTTCGTTTGTCCTCTAGGTATAAGTCATAGTGTTCTTAGTCTAAGGACAAAACCTTGATCCTAGTCTTCCTTTGACATTCCTTTGGGAAGCCTAGTTGTTAGTTTCTTAGTTGATTCAATCAATAATTTCACCATTTTCTAGGGCGCACACATTATTCCCCTCTTTATATGCATGACATATACAAAATCATTTGATTTATGTGTAACCCTTCATAAATGCCAAAAATACTAGTCAACGACTCATTAATGCACTCATGGTTTTTTAGATTGTGTAGTGGGTATATGCAAATTTTGTTAAACCTATCAATTATTAATAACATTTATTCAGTCTTCCATGATGTCCACTAAATTATTGATTTTTATCAATATAATGAATGTTCACATGAAAACTATATCTTAGAATGGACATCATTTTCCACCTACAAATAAAGGTTTTTGAGGTTACATTTCATGACACACCATAGAAAGAAATACTATGCTACCAAAATTCCTCAAAGGAGAGTTGAAACCATTATTCTTTTCGCTTCACCATCTATGAGAGTTTATTGCACATTCCTACTCAATTTTTGGGTTAGAGAACACAAGGAGACAAAGGACCCTCCCAAACCCAATCCCACAAACCTGTTGATTCCATGCCATGACATTGCAATGCCATTATCATGCCTTGCCAATCCATTTCATAGAAATGGATTGGCAAGGCATGATAATGCATAGAAATGATGTTAGGGTAGGGAGCTTCAAGTTTTTAAGTAGTAAAAGGCAAAGTTGTAGCTACTTCTTAATTGGTTGTAGTTACTACTAAGTTAGTTGATGACATGTTTAGTGGATTCAAATTCCCATTCATAACCAATATATTGGGTATTAAAATAAAGTTTTATTTTGTGATATTTATTATGATGTGGTTTTTAAATCATTTATTATGTGATTGTTTGGACATGATGTTGACATTTTTATGGTTGGAAATGAATTATTATAGTCAAAGATAATCAATACAATATTTTTGAAAAGTTACAATGGACAATTTGGGTATCATATGAAAATTATATGCAACTATTATTAAAGAAGGATGAATAAAATAAATATTTATTTTGATACCTACTTATTTTTAATAAAATTCAGTTTATAAAATGTGGATGAAGAAAAATATGGATTTAATAAAGAGCTCCAAAAAAACTAAGCCTTTTTTTATTTTAAAATTGTACACAACAATAACCACATTCTTAATTTACTATTTATTTATTATTATTATTTATTATATTATATAAATATTTATAATAATAATAATAATAATAATAATCTATTTTTAAGGTCATAACCAAGCCAGCACATCAAAATGGTGTATGAGACTCCCTTGTTTGTATTTTTCAGTCAAACTAATTTTTCTTTCACCAAATTTAGACAAATAAAACCTACATCAAACTCAGAAAAATAAAAACTACATATCTCCATGCTTAAAATATCTTATCCACTTGGGTTTACTTTACCTATTATTTTAAGGAGTGGGTTAACTCGCAATCTTACTTGGGGAGTTACTTTTTGGGCACGTTTTCTGGTGGCCCACTTTTAAATTTCGTGCCAATCCAAAACTCTGATGAATTTTCTGAACATCTGGATTGATAAAAAATGGAGAATGAAGTTTTGAAATGCATGGAACTTTGATCCATACAAAATTCAGACTACCCCTAAAAATCTGGCCTAATTTAAACCCATTCTTTTACCCTAAAAACAAAACTAAAAAAAATTTACTCACGCATTAACCTACTCCTTATTTTAAGCCTCGGCCCTCTCCATTGTCCACTTAGAAGTTAGTAGCCGTCCGTGCTCCTCTTTTAGTGCAGGCTGATCTCATCACAACAGTTCTACAACTGAAAGAGGTACGCGTCAAACCTTCACCGTCTCACCCTATTCAACCATACTTTATTGGACAACGTAAAGGAGCGGTACGTGTTATAAATAAATCAATTCAACCCATTACTTTTATTGTTGTTTGCAGCTTTATGAAAAAGCCGGCTTTACAGGATTCGTCAGAGATATTTCATATATTTCAGCATTTTTCAGTGTGACGTATTGTCTTAGCTCATGACATACTCAGATTTCAGTGTCCATCTGTTAAAATCTTGTGCTGTCAAAGATCCTGACCGTTACGTTCCACATATTGATTCGTTACTTTTTTTTTTATAAGAAAAACCCGTTTCGAGATCTCAATCCGAAGAAATCTGGAGCTCAAACTTACTTCATGACACTGATTGATTTCCTCGTTTGTATTAAAAAATTTAAGACTACCGTGTTTGAAGCTGGATGAGGTGGTCGGTATAAAGTTGATACGATAGTTGTTGAGATTCATTTCTTACTTCAGTCCAGTAGCTGTTTTCTCGCTCACGTTATGTTTTCATTGGCCGTTTTATCTTTTACGTTGTGTTTTCATTTGGCATTTTTGGGGTAACTTTATCCGGTCTTGAATATTTCTGATCGTTTTATGATATTCTCATGTATTTTTTCAGTCGTTGTTGTTTATCTGTTTTAGGTTTTTTATTTTTTTTTAAGAATCTTTTTACATAAATTTATACGAAATCATAATTTTTTGTTTTTCAAAAATGTATTTGAATGTAAAAATGGATTCAAGAGATTGAAAAACTTGGAGACATTTTAATTATACAAAATTAACGACTCAAATCTGCATATTCAATAATTTCTGTCGAATTTTAGAGAAATATTACTTGAAAATATCCACAAACATAAAACAGTTAAACTAGTCTTTTAGTCAAAGGATTTTTTTTTAATTATATTTGATAGACAAATGGTCTCATGACGAAGAATGTTAACTGTTTAGAAAAAAATTAATTGTTTTTGACAAACAAATAGTTTCATGGTCAGCAATTTATTTTTCAAATTTCAATATTAATGGATATTCATGATATTATTTACATAATTTTTAATTTGTAAATTTATGGACAAAAAAAAATATTAATGTTTAAAAAAAATTTAATTGTATTTGACAGAAAAATGATCTCATAACAAACAATTTACCCAAAAAAATTCCATCCCTGACATTGATGATATTATTTACATGGTTCTTAATTTGTGAACTTATGACTTTATGATTGTATTGGCATTTTGATCGACGTTTGGCCTTCGTCCTCATCAACGGAGAAAGGATATGTAACAGAAAACCATCCTCAAGTAGCGTGATAGGCGAAAAGGGTCGACAATATTTGGAATTGATTGATCTTTTGTAGATCAGACAGTGAGTGCAGAGAGCATTCAGGATAGAGTATTCTTCCTGCTGAGGTTATCATTGGGCCATTAGTGTCTTAAGAAATTTTGTCATCCTATCTTTTGTAATCCACCCCTTTTGTCATCTCTACAGTTTTACTTGAATGTTCTACTGGCTTTGTACTTTGTATATTTAGATAGTGGTATTGACTGGCTTTGTATATTGAGATAGTGGTAGTCTATTAGTTTTTTTTAATTGAAAAAAAAAAAAAAAAAAAAACTCTCTTGAAATATGAGAATTTTTTGATTTAAAAATGAATAAAGTTGTTATTTGGATTTCTGGATTTATAAACATTTTGAGTGGACACTTCATGTATCATATATTTATTTTAAGAATTTTTGAGAATTTTTGATAAAGAGTTTTTGATGATGAGTGGAGTGTTCATTTAAAACTTTGGACCCTTCAAATTCCTTACACAGTTATAAATTCAAATCCAAATAACAACATTATGAGGAACTGTGAAAACTTACACACTTTGAAATTAATAAAGTATTCATGGATGTTTGTAAGTCTTAAATCACACCAGTATTAAGTTGGGGTTGGGTGTGTTTATAGTGAACAACATCACACTAACAAGCCTCTGGCTTGGAATTTTGTTGCAATAAGAGTTTAACAACCAGGCACAATTGATGTTCAACATTATCTATCTTTCAAATGTTGATTAGTTTTCATTTTTTTCTCAAACACTTTAGCTCTTAGTGTTGAGAAGTATGAGGCAAGTGAGGATCTTAGTGTTGAGAAGTATGAGGAAAGTGAGGATAAAAGCTTAGAATTTCATAGTGACTAGAAGCTAGAAGGAGGTGTAGGAAATGAGGAATTTGGCTTGAATCTAGAAGGAGGTGTATGCAATGAGGAATTTGACATCTAACCTAGAATGTGATGGAGGTTGTACATCTAATGTGGGATAGTGGGAAGGATGGTGTGATGTCAAAATCCCACAAGAATTTATTATGTCTTTATTTTGAAAAAGTCTTGGGTAAACCAATTACCTAACTATTCTCATACAATCAAAAGATAGTAGAAATAACAAACTAATGGGCCAATAACTTATTTTCTCACACAATCAAAAGATAGTACAAAATAACAAACTATTGGGCCAATAACTCATTTGTTTCCTTCGGAGTTTAGGAGATACCAATGATGGTTTTGGGTCATGTATGGTCTTGAAAAGGGAGTTCATGCCATTGGTTAGATGAGACAGGGAAATGTAGTGAAGTTGACAAAGTATGATGCTCACTTGCATTAGTTGAGTTTTTGGAACATGATGGAACTTCATGCCTACTAGTTCTACACATAAGACAAGGTGTTGTATTGTACCCATATAGTCATTGTAAAATTGCTTTGGGGTTTATTATCTACTCTAGAGGATTGTGGGCATTGATGTAGGGTGTGAATTTAAGAGCTCAATTGGGTGGCTAGGTCTTCAAGCTACATTATAGATGTGATGGTGAGTGCAAGAAGTTTGTGGCTGAAAAAGTGGCAAGCGGGTCAACAAGAATCTGCACTCGCATGAATGCATGCACGTTTTTAGGAACGTGCACGTGTTCCTAAACCTATAGGTTTGGAAGTGGTTGAACCTCCACGAGGCTTTCCACATAGGTTTAGTGGTAGGAACTCATGCACGTTCCTTCTATTAAAATTTTTTAAAGGGCCACGAACGCGATTTGTGCTCACTGTGCACAAATTGTGCTCATTGTGCGCAAATTGCGCTCATGTTTTGACTCTCATTGAACAAAGAGAGAGGAGATATAGAGGAGAAACGAAGGGAGGGTCTTGCCACTATGTTTAGGTATGTTTTATTTATCTTATTTTTAATCCAATTTAGTCATCTCCAATTTAGTATTTTACTCCCAAGAATATAAATTAAAAAAAATTATAATTTCGTATTTTAATTAAAAAAAAACCTAACTTACATGCATGGAGTTTAAAGAATAAATAATATAATGGAACCCAAAGACAATGTAAACCGCTCGGAAGAAAACCAAGAAGATCAAAACCCAAACCTAGCACAAGCACCCAATGTGAACACTCAAATTGATGAGAGATTGGTTATATTAAGAACCCTTGAGGAACAATTAAGGGACACTAGAGAGCCTAGTAGAGTCTCATTGGGCACTTCTTTGGACATCATTGTGAAGTCCATTGCAAGTGCCCAAGGGAAATTGAACTCTATTTTTGATTATAG
>JASDQU010100710.1:325033-340610 GCA_032191745.1 Picea mariana | reverse complement strand
TATAGAATTCAAGATGAATTAAAATAATAAAAAGGAAGAGATTAAGAAGAATGGTGATGAGATATCTAAGATATGATCCCTTAATGAATCACTCATTAAGGAGGTTAATAACTTAAAGAAAGAAAAGAGTAGCAAAGCAAAGTGTGAAAATGATGATTCAAGGGAAGATTTGAAAAAGAAAGATGAATAAATATGCAAATTATGAAACCATAATAAAAAAACTATTGGATGAGGTTAAGATATTGAAAGAAGAAAATAAGCATTGTCAAAATCAACAAATAGAAAGGATATTAGATGAAGAAACTACCAAAATACTTGAAGAGGAAATTTACAAGAAGGTTGAGGAAACCCTAAATACTGATGAGGTAAAATCGTAAATGAAATCCAAAATTGAAGAAGGACGTCATAATTTGATAAATGGGGTGACATTGTAGCTTCAAAAGGAGAAAGAACACAAGATTCAAGAAGGTCACTAGAAGATACTCGAAGAAGTTGAACTTCATCTTGAGGATGTACATGCCAAATATGATGGTATTATCTCCAAGGATAAAGTAATAAAATACCAAGAAAAGAGGATAGATGATTCCATTGTCTCTAAAAATAAGATAGATGAAATGCATGTGCAGAGTGAAGAAAAACAATCAAATGTGAAACCATATCGACACCGTCATTATCAGGAAATATTTCAAGGAAGACAAGAAGATAAATATTAGCATTATCAAGGAAGAAGATGGAATACTCATCAATATTAATGGAATAGGGCATCACAAAACCATTATTCAACAAGATATTATCATAGACCAACATACACTACAAATTGGAGAAGCTTCAACAATAATACATGGAATCAAAGGAAAGAAAATTATGCAACAACTAGCCACCAACGATTATGACCGAAAAGAATTGATTTTGGATGTATGGATCATCATCAATGAAAAGAAGAAAGCAGGAACATCAGAAAATCATATTACTTGGTTTCATTACATGTGAAGACTTTAATTACAAATCTCTAAGAACAAAGCTTTTTTAAGGAGGGTACTATGTTATGACCCAAAGGGGGAATATATATGGTTAAATGTATATGATATGACCCCAAGGGGGGGAATATATGGGGCTAAATGTACATATAATGTGTAAATATATATGTTATAGGGTCATCATAATAGTAAAGGGATCTCATGTGTAGGTGTGAATATGTATATATAGAGATCATGTATTTATTATTGTAGAGAGGTGAATTGTGATGTATAAGGGTATTTGGTTATGTGGAGGAGTTTCTCCTATTGTTTAAGGAGTTATTCTATAAATTATATATCTTGGATTTGTGCTCCATGCTCACATTTTGTACATGGTGTGTGCTTTTGTTCTGTTATGATAATTTAAGCATTTGGATCATTATAATATACATGTCAATCTCCAAGGTGATACCATCCACAAGAAAGGATCCAATATAAGGGAACTCCACAATATGTGTCCAATGATCTTCCTACAAGACTCCAATGATTGCAAAAAAACTCTTAGACCATGTAATCCATTTGTTCCAATTCATCTGCATGAACATATTTGCAACCCAAGCATCCCCAAGTCAACTCTAGGCCTCCTTGCAAGCATATAAGTTACCCCATGTTGTCTATCACTCAACAGCCTCCTCTTGAATACCAAATTCTTCTCCTCTAATGGAGGATGTTCTCCAAGCAATAACCTTCCTCCATGTTTCCAACATGTAGAATGTCACCAAGCTTTCTGAAGATATCCAATTCCCTAAGGAAAATTGTCATGTAAGAACCCAACTAAGGTCAAGAAACTACTGAGTAGTCCATATCCAATGTGCAAATAGATCACATACCATACGGAGGATGGTCATACACTAGGTACCCCAAATCTCACAAATCTCACTAAAAAATGGTGTACACACTTTCATAGTAACCCCTAGAGTTAACACCCCTCTTACTCTTGTCCTTCAGATGCCTAGGGTATGTGATCTAAAATGGATGCAGACACAAGGAAATGGTTTTTATCCTTAACATCTAAGGAAATTTGTTAATTAAGGAATGTTCGTAACTATGTAAAATACTATGTAAAGTAAAGTGGAATGAGACAAAATAAGAAGGAAACAATGAATAAAATAAAATAAAATAATAAAAAAAACAGAATAGGAGAGGATAAGAGAGAGAGGAACGAGAATTGAAAGGCCAGTCCCTTGGCCTTACCATTACCCCATATCTCTTATATCTGTTTGTAATTAGAATCTCGTAGGGGATATTTTCTTTGGCCAAGAGAGGAGGATGGGTAGGAGCCATGAACTGCATTGTAACTAGATACTACCAAAACAAAGTAAGTAGCCATTGAATGCCAATTTTCCCATTTGGGTTTCCAAGATAAAATCTATGAGTCTTTTGTGAGTTTCATTGTGATTTTTGATTGATTGTTGTTCTATAATGCTCATACATGTTTGTAATTTCTTGTGGTATAACCCATTCTCTATTATGTTGAGTTTAATGGGAATTTTAATTTTGGTATGTATTGGAAATTGAGGGCTCTATTCACTGTTGATTATTTGTTTCTCCTACATTGTTTTAGTATTGACATAGTGTGAAAATTCCATTAAATTAAATACTATGTAACATTGTAATGTATTGGTTAAATCATTGGTGGCATGTGATATTTGTTGAATGTTGTGCTTGATTTAAACTATAATGATTCATTTCGATTGTACGCCAGTTTTAGTGGTTGCAAGTTACAACCACTAGTTTAAAGGTCATAATGCACACCCAATTTCCCCAATTTGATGCACCTTTATTCTTAGTTGAGTCTTTAATTTTTGTTATGAAAAATATAGATGGGTTAATGCTAATCACAACGTTCAAGAGATGTAGGTCGTCCATCTAATTACCTATATGAAAACAATGGTTGGGGACTGAGATTCATTCTATAGTGGCTTTCCTCAATCTGAATGATATTTCATATCCATTAGAATTATTATTTAATCAATTATTTGTCCATATTCATGGCATTCCCTTATAATCATTTGGTATTCCATCAATTGCAACATCCATCCAAGATAAAACACTTCATGGCATGGTGTTCATTTGATTTGATCATTGGGGTGTATAATTGATGCTTAAAGACATGACACAACCTTGTGGCATCGAATTATTTCCAATTGAGTTTTTGAACATTGAACCTACCACCATGAACCCAACAGTCACTCACTTATATGTTAATATGATATGGAAATCACACTACCACTATGATGGATAATGGTGTTGTGGATTAAAAGGTTTTGTCTTATAGTGGCATTGAAGAATTTTTTCCTTCGTAAACTTGGAGAGAAAAATACCTTATAAGTGTTTCTTGTGAATTATTTATATGTCTTGTGTTATGGGATATACACCTTCATTAATATTGGACTAATGTTGTTGATGAGAATATTTTTATGTTTGTATCCAAGATGGAGTAGCAATTCTCCTTGCATTGGGTGTTAAGGAAAAGCACTCGAATCAATACTACAAAAGCCACTTGGTAGCTAGAAAATAACATAGAACAAAGCATTTATTAAAATATTTACAAGGAAACAATTGTAGGATGATGCGTTGGATGCCATTCACTAATTAAAGTATTTTAAATTGATGTCTGCATTTAAGTGTTTGGAATACTGTCACTTACTATTGTTGGAATGTTTGACAATTAGTGGTATTTGGATTCTATAGTTCATAACTAGAACACATCCATATTTCCATTACCTTGCCTTCAATCCCGAGACCCTAGAGATAAACATATATGTGGATGAGAGTTCTCATCGTAATCTTGGCAGCTAATTGAACAAAAGAAAAACCACAACATATTTGATTGGTAGTCCATCAAAAGGAGTTAATTGGTGTTTTTACCAAATTGTGTGTTAACTAAATTACAGTGGGTTTATGGATTGACACATTTCAGACCATAGGTTGTTCTATTTTAGCATGGTCTAGGTGTAATGGTTTCCCACTATTGAAACTTTCATTAGAATTACTACCCCAACAAGAAAACCTATCCTTCCAAAGAAGTTTGGACCCAGACTTGTAATCTAGAACAGAGGACTCAAAATCAATTTTGAAGGAAGATAAATTGACATCATACAAAGTTAGAGACTTGACATTGATTGTAATATTGAGAATGGAGATCCATTTTCCATTACATTGTCATTTGGTTTATTGGGTGTAGGTTACGCCAAAGAAAAAACCATCCCACCAATCTTGATCAGTCTTGTCAAGCAATTTTCTCTAAGAACTACATATCAAATAGAGGCCTAGTAGCCATAGTTGAAGATAGATAACTTTGAATAAAACAAAGAACATAGACAAGATTTTAATTTCCATAGAGAATATATGTTTGTGAAGTGAGTGGGATATAAGTCCCTCTCTTACAGATCAATAGGTCTCACGTCTATCCTTAGCCTTTGATTGGTTACCTGAGATAGTTTATAGTTACACTAATTTCATAACATATTCATGTTTCTATATGGTTCACCAAGTTGAATCATAGCCACGTATCATAATGGGACCTTTGTGGGGCCAATATGGACCTTTTTTTTCTACTATTGACTATTTCCTACCTCCAAAATTTTGAAAATGCATTCCTTTCTACCCCCTTCACCTATCGCATATATATACTCCCTTGTTGGTTGGCTTTCCAAATATTTTCTTCCTCTAGGTTTTTGTCTTGGGTAGGGTCCAACTCAAGATGACCTCTCCCTAGGTAGTAATAATGATCATCCTCTTACCTTTGTTGGGGAATGGGGTGGAACATGACATGTAATAGAGGACACAGTACTATAGATAATCAAAGAGGAACAAAAATTCTAGAAGATAAAGGGTGGTTTCTAAAGACATCGTTACAACACTTAAGAAAAGTGCATTTTGATCATAACATCACAGTGCATGTTGCACATCTTGATATGCATTATCTATTGCATAATATCCATTGATGATAATGACCCAATGGGCCAATTTTTATAGTCTCAAGATCTAAACAACTTCCAAAGAATCCAAAAGATATTTTCCACTTGTAAACATCGACTATTAGAGTTGACTCCACCAAATCTTATCTTTCACATCAGCTCAAAAATGATGCTCTAACTGACTGTCTATGCATCCAAATCATAGTTGGTTGGGATGGTCAATCCACAACCAAACTATCTTTGAGTGTTGGTCGAATGTCTAACCGACAAGCACGTTGACTACTCTATCAAATAGTGCAGTGTGTTGGTCAATCACTCAACTAGATATATCCAGATGTAGGTCCTCTTGAATGACTAAACCCAAGTGATGTGTGATGAACCATTTATTATTGATGTTCCAACACACCCCAATAAGCACACAACTCTAGATATTTAGGAGGTAAAATTACATCATTAGGACAACCCCCCATAATTGCAACTTCCTAAAGCCCAAGCAACAAGAAACGCTTGATAAATATAGCTTCAGCTAAAGGTTTGGTGAAGATATCAGCAACTTGATCTTTTTTCCTACAATATTCAAGTGATCCAATGTTCTCATGAACCAATTGTATCAAGTAGTGAGCATGGAGCTCAACATGCTTCATCTTACTGTGGAAAAAAAGATTATTAGCAACCTATATAGCACTTTGTTTATCATAGTAGATTGTAGTTGAGGTCTAAAAAGGAATGCCAAGATCTACCAAAAGTTGATGAATCCATATGGATTCAATGCCTGCATGAACAACGTCGAGATATGTTTCTTTTGTATTCAACACAGAGACTACCTTTTATTTCTTGCATGACCATGCCAAAGGTATGGCGTTATAATGAAATACATAGCCACAAGTGGACTTCCAATCATCACCATCACCAAACCATACAGATTCAGTGAAGCTAACTAGCGAATCTAAACCTCAATAATATTTTATACCAAAATGAGTGGTACCCTTCAGATAACAAACAATTTTTTTGACTACTTTCCAGTGGATTTCTTTAGGGTCCTACATAAACCAAGAAACCACACTAAAAACAAAGTAAATGTTAGGTTGAATATGAATAAGATAAATAATACTATCGACCAATTGTCTATAGAGAGTAGCATCGACTGCGGGTGTTTGATAGGTTTTAGTAAGCTTCACTCCAGACTGAAAAGGAGTAACACAAGGCTTGCAATCATCCATCTTAAAAAATTTCAACAAATCCATCACATATTTATACTAAGAAATGAAAACCCCATCCGAAAATGGTAATACTTGAAGATCCAAAAAATAATGCACAGTACCAAGAACTAAACTATCATATCAAAGGAGTCAACATGTTGTTTCTTCAATCTAAGTATGAGATAATTATTATTTCTAGTAATGAGTAATTCATACACATATACAACAACAATCAAGGTGTCTCCATTAGTGTGCAAAGCATACAAGTTGTGATGAGATTCACATCATTTGAAACCAAATAGAAGAAAGAAACAATCAATCTTAAAATACCAAGCTCAAGGAACTTTCTTAAAACCATAAAGAAGCTTATTGAGTCGATAGACCAAATTTGAATATATCACAAAAATAGGTGGATGTTCCATGAAAATGTCTTCAAATAGGTCTCCATGAAGAAAGGCACTCTTCACTTCCATCTGGTAGATTTTCCATCCAAAATGCGCAACAAGGGAAATAATCAGTCGAGCAGAGTTCATCTTTGTGACAAGGGAAAATGTTTCAATGTATTATATGCCTTGTTGTTGATCAAATCCCTTCACAACTAAGTGTTATTTATGTCACTCAACAATGCCTTCAGAGGTAAATTTGTTCCTATAGACCCATCGACACTTCATAATTTTCTTTCCTTGTGGTCAGGGAACCAAGTCCCAAGTTTGATTCTTTGAAAAAGAATCAATTTATGTCTTTATGGTCTGCTCCCATTCAATTTTTCCTTCGACATCTAAGTAGGTAACAGGGTCAGAAGTTTCAATTACATGAGTCATCAATTCAACCCTGACATGTTGCTTTTGACTTCAAGTTTCTCATCTGGAGGAAACATCACCAGCTTCATCTCCAACAACTCAAATTGTCTTGGAATCCCATTGGGGTAGACAAGAAATAGGTGAAATGCAATTTAATTCAACATCTAGATCAGAAGTCAGAGGTTCTTTAGTCGTAGGACTAGTCAAAACAGAGGACGATGGACTAGTCGACTCGGAGGTCAACTATCCAGTCGAAGGAATGAAGAATGGTAAAAGAGAACATGTATAAGAGAAAACATCAAGGGAATCATCCTGCAATAATACATAAGACGAATTCAATAACTTAATGCCATAATAATTCTCATCAAACCAAACATTTCATCTAATAATGGTTTGTCGTTTGACAAGATCGAACAGCTGATAAGATTTCAAATATTTAGAGTATCCCATCATGATGCAAGCATGGCATTTTGCATCCAACTTTATTTTGCAATCATCAGGAATGTGAGGCTAGGAAACACATCCAAACACAAAGAGGTGGCCAGCTGAAGTATTCTTCTCATACCATCATTCGACTGGAGTCATGGAAGGAACAACTTGAGTCGAGATGTGATTGAGCAGATAATTTGCACAATATACCACTTCGGCCCAAAATCAAGAGGGAAGGTCTTTAACCTGCAAAACACATCTAGCCATTTTGACTAACATATGATTCTTACGTTCTACAACACCATTATGTTGCAGATTGTGAGGAATCAACCATTTCTAGTCAATACTAGATCAAAGTAGGTATTATTCAAAAGGTTGATTTACATAATCACCGCCATTGTTTGATCTCAAGCATTTGAAGGGTCAACCACACTTATTTTCAACAAAGGCTTGAAACTCCTTGAAATTATCAAAGACAAGGTTCTTATATTTCATAAAGTACACCTATGTATAGCTAGAGAAATCATCAATTAAATTCAAAATGTACCTTGCACCTTCCAGTGAAGGTAGATTGATGCAGCACAACACACATCATTGTGAACTAGTTCAATTAATTTATATGTTTGACATGCTTTTTCGGAATCAAATGGTGCATGATGATTCTTCCCAAGAACACAACCCTTACAGACTCCTTCAAGGGGAAACAACTTCAACAAACCAACAACCATGATCCAATTTTATAATGCCTACAAACATGTTGAATACGTTAGATCCCCTTAGGGGCTATGATTCCACCAGAGGGAAAATGTAAGGGGGTCCAAGGGCATTGACCTATGACTCATGATATTGACATATCCTATCTATAAACCTTTTCCATATAATTGTCTTATTTCCACTTTATATTAATGTTATTTCTATTTTGTCTTATTTCCACTTTGTCTTATTTCTGATTTATCTTAATGTTATGCAAATTAAATTAGGAGCTTAGTGGATTGAGTTGTACCTCAAGTAATTATTTACTTTACTCAATCTTACCTCCTACTTTGTAGAAACCAACTCCTATCATGAAGGAAGCAATAAAGGATTAGAGAGAATACTCCTCCCTCTCACCCCTTTCTTCCATTGACTCATGAAAATTCGAATTGGAAGGGAGAAGCTAGAGGAAAAGAGAGTTCTTAAAGGAAAAATAAAGTTACTAAGGAAGCAAAAATAGCCCAAATCTCATATAATCCATGGATATATGGTAGTTGGATTGATGGGTAATATTAGGCATCAATATTCAGTAGGGATATGCCTTACTAAACCTCTGTGCATTGTTGACCTTTTGGTTATCCAAGAATCCATAATTTCTTGTCCAAGAAGTCACATACTGTTGGAAATGAAATCTGAAAGTATACAGTGACTTGGGCTCTTACTACACATATTGAAAATCATAGAGAGGAAGAGCATTCCTAAAGGACTAAAGAGTAGAGAATGGGGGTGGGTTCTTGTGTTGTATGGGGTAGTAGAGAGAGTGCCAAATATGGTATAGCTAGAAGATTGAATAAATAACAACAATGGTTTGTTTTTTTTTTTTTTGAAACTTTTGGGAAAGGAAAGGGTGACTTGGAAACCTTAAACAAGTGTTCTTCACCCTGGTGGTCTCATAGCCTATCACAGGGGTGTAATCCACAAATTATTCACCTATGGTTGGAAGGAAAGTTGCTTGCACCCAATCAATTTACTTGAAGCTCAATTTGTGAAAATATAAGTGTATTTCTTCCTCTTTTTTCTTATGAAACTCACTCATTTATGATGAAAATCATGTAGAGGTTAGTGGATGAAATGGCCGCTATTGTATCTAGTTAATTTACTAGACCTGTGTGGAAATACATTGGAAATTCCAACATGCCAAATGTGTTGAAAAAATACTATCTGAAAGAATGAATCATCTTCCCATGTATGAATGATAAGTGAAAGTTATAATCCCCATGTAAATATAGATGATGGCTACAATAAGTTGGAAAATCATGGGGAAATGTTATCATTTGACACTAGAACCTTGTGACATGCCTTGATTTCCATGAGTTATGTTATATTAGAGGTTTCTAGTGGGATGCCCTGGAAGTAAGACTCTATAATTATACACTCTTCTTACTCATGAAATCCTTGGAAAGATGAATCACATGAGGTAATGTTTAGCGGAGAAGGAGACGCATGAGCTTGGAAGGGCGAGTGGGGAAAGAATGAAGCAACTCGAATGAATTATTGTGAGATATTCATGTTACATGCTAGATGGTATCATGAGTGCATTATATATATTTTGGGTATGTCATAGAAGACAGTGAGTTGAATATCGCTCGTGGCATCCATGAGGAGAATATAGATATTCATACAGATAAGTATTGGGCTAATTTTCATACTTAATCTTATGTTATGAATATATATACTTACTTATAGATTTGAAATTTCTGTGAATGGAATAATTGTTGCTCAAAATGGCTATGACATGCATGGTTTTCCTTTGTAAAGAACAACGAATTACACTTTTAAACGATTTGTTTATTGTTCAAGGCATGTGTTGGAATGTTAATGGTCTTATAAATGTTCCAAGATAGTAAAATAAATTATTGAACATTATTGTCCAAGGTAACCAACAGTGAGACAAAGTCATTGCAGGTACAACTAAAAAATGAAGACATGGAACCTTGTTGAACAGAAGAGAACACTAAGGATGATGTTATTCCAAGGATAGGGAAATGTAATATCCCAATATCATCCCTTTCAAATTGATATTTTTTATATATTAATTATGTTTTTCATTACTATATTTTTCTCCATTCCATGAGGTAGTTTCCATGGTGATTTTGAAAGACATATAAAAATGGTCATTTTTCATTTAATGAAAGGTTCAAAGGCTAACTAAGGTACAACACCTAAGGCGGTGTTTTCCTTGTATTGATTCTTTGGTGGTTGTTTATTGAATACACTATAGTCCTTGTATCGTAAGTACCAATCCCTTAGAAGTAGAAAACATGCATGATCGGCTATGTTAAAATTTTAGTTGTATGTTGTGTGTTGGCAACCCCTACACTGAAAACATTTACAAGCTTCATTTTTCTAACCATCATCACCACAACAGAGATTCCTAAATGAGATTATTATTGATAGACATTCTAATCTTTTTTTTACTCTTAGTACCAATCTCTTGTGCAAAGGTATCCCAACCACCACATCTTCCCCTCTAATTTCAAAATTGGATATGATTCTTGGGGTTGAACTTATAATCATTCGAGCAGTGCTTATCAATATTACACATTCTGTATAAATTAAACATATTTAGTTCCTTTGGGTTCTTTTTGTGTGTATTATTGTGATTGTTGTGATCATTTTTCTTGCTTTCCTTTCCCTACTTCAATTTATGCCACTTGATCTCATTGATCTTCTTCTATACCAATTGGTCCTTTTGATGTTATTTGTCTTACATAATGCTCCATGTCATATTCCATGTCAATGGCCATGTAAAGGTATTCCCAATATGAATTCAATATGTTTTCCCTTACTTGTGATTGGAGGTTATGCCTTAGGCCAAAAATCAACTAGTCCATAGTACCAAATCACAAATATTGTGCTTTAGTTCATTGAAGAGTTCATTCAATCATGAGTCATACCATTGTATACACTATCTCTTCATTTTTCAAGTATGTGTCAATTGTGTGAAGGTTGTGTATCTCATGTCAAGGTATCCATATGAATTTGTAAACTAACTAGCTATGTCCTCTCATCTTTGGAAAGTTGGAAGTATGTTGGCTTACTAGTACCACTCAAAGGTTTTTCCCCACATAGTACATTTAAATGTAATCTATTTTATATATGGGTGGTTTATTTCTTCACATCCTAGTGGGTATTGAGGGTAAACAAATGGTACATTGCATTTCTTGTCCCATCAAAGTTAGGAAACTTGGATAGGTCACTTCAATGTTTTTCTTGCGTCTTCTTTTGGTCCTTCTTTGTGTGATATAGTTCCTTGTACAAATCCTTGAATAGGTTTCAATCATTGTGCTTCTTTTGCTTGAGGGTTTTTTGATATTTGGTAGACCTCCTTGATGATTTTTTGGGGGACTCATGTTTACCCTCATGGTCACTTTCATACCCTAATTGATCTAGGAGGATCTAAAAGGAAAAACAATTCAAGTCCTCAAACCTCATCAAAAATAGAAACATGTCAAAGAGCTCGTCAAGAGATTTCCAATGACGCAAACGACACCTCAAACGGAGTATGGATGACAAAGATATGGCCAGTCAAAGTTTCGTTCAAACATTTCAAAGTCAATAGGGTGACTAAGCATCCATATAGATGACTTCAAAAACTGATTGTGCAATGTTGATGTCAGCATGTCAATGTCGTAACATGAGAGGCTACCATGTGGCATGTCAATTTGGCATTTTTGGGTGGCCAAATGGTCCAACGGGAAAGTGACACATGGCACCCCTAGGAGGCACCACATGGCACCAACCAAGGGCCACCACATGGCCTTCCGATAGAAAAACATGCGACAAGTGAGTCAGTGAGTGACTGGGCTCTAGACAGACAATTTGGAGGCACCACGTGGTCCCCTGACAGGGCACCACGTGTTAGCCCTGAAATGCCCAATGAGGGCCAGAATCCAAAATTTTCAAAACAAATAGTCCGACCACCGGACCAGATAGTGGTCATATCCGTGGTACCATTTAAAATTATTTACATGTCTCCATCCTAGATCCTTGCATGGGTCACATCCCAATTGTGGCGTAAATATGAGTGGTTGAAAACTATGTTAAACCTTTGATTACATGTGTATAACCGATGGTTATATTAACCATGCGGCGGTTTCAACAATAAACGAAGAGGGGGGTATGCAGGGTTTGACCCTCGAACCTCCCCAAACCAATCTCTAATTATTTCCATTGTCAACCAATCGGGCTAACGACCCATTTTAAATATACTCCCGGGGTTTTTCAATTTAAAAGCAATCTATCGCCATGCAAGGGGGGTCTATGCTCAGCCATATGGATCACGATTTTCTATGCAATTTGGAGTCATAATTGCAAGATCCAGTGGCATGCATTATGAGGTGAAGATCCTAGGAGGGTCTTGGGATTGACAGTGACAGAATTGGACGTTTTGACAACCATTTTTGCACGATTTCTCACCATGAATCCATTGGTACAATCAAAATTTGCATCCGCACAATGGATCTTCATGTCCTTTTTAGTTTTGAGGTATAGCCATGCATCTATGCCATTTTTTGCTGAGATAATATAAAGGCCTCTCCACTTCAAAGTGAGCCCGGAGACATAGTCCATTCTTGGGACAAAATCTGTTATATAGCTTTTTGTTATTGTCATCTTTCTCACAATTTATTCATAGTTGTGCCTTCTTTATTTATGTTTGCACATAATATTTATTTATTCTCTTTAATGAAATTCATGTAATGTTCATCGAATAAAAGATCTTGGATCATGTTGGTATCAAAGTAGTGTTCTTTGACTTGAATTGCAAGTGAGAATTCTTACTAGGGCCAAGCTCAAAGAGGGTGAAGGAAAACTTGAGACTTTCAACCTAGAGATTGGATGTGCAACTCGAAGAAGGAAAATGGGAGATGAAGAACTTTGTACATAGTATGAGAAGAATTTTCACAAGGCTTTCTACCGAATGTCAGACATGGTAGAAAAATTATTTGCAGATTACAAGAAGGGAGTGGAAAAGAAGGAAAAGAAGAATAAATCTAAAGCAGAGGATGATGTTTCAGAAGACCAAGGAATTGGAGGAGACCCTCTTGAGCCTCCATCTCCATCTTCAATTTAAATCTCTTCTTCCTCCTCTCATTCTCATCATTCTAATTTTCATCAGAATGCTTCCAAAAAACCATTATTGAAATTAGATGTCAAATTTAATTTTCCCATGTTCAATGGAGAAGCTAATGCAGATAAGTTAAACAATTGGATTAGATAGATTGAAGTTTATTGTCGTGTACAACAGATCGAAGAGGAAGAGGCAAAGATTCAGTTGGATTCTCTTCGGATGGAAGGCACAAACCTTGTATGGTGGGAGAGAAAACTTCATAAA
This sequence comes from Picea mariana, assembly GCA_032191745.1. Classification (NCBI taxonomy): domain Eukaryota; kingdom Viridiplantae; phylum Streptophyta; class Pinopsida; order Pinales; family Pinaceae; genus Picea; species Picea mariana. The sequence continues at coordinate 327,155 of JASDQU010100710.1, read as the reverse complement.
GTTAGCAAACATAATGGTAAACTCCTTTCTTCATGATCTGAATTTACATCTGCATTGAAAAAGAAATTTTATCCATTGGTTCATGTTCAAAAGGCCATGATATAATGGAAAAATTTAAGATAGGGTAAATGTCAGAGTGTTCAGAGTTTCACAGAGGAGTTTAGAAAAAAGGCACTTGCATTGAATGTTCCATTACATTCTCCAGAAATGTTGATGAAATATATTGTTTCACTTCGCAGTTACATTCATCATACATTGTTGTTGTTTAATCCCACAAATTTAGATGAGGAGTGTGTGCAAGCAAATCTCCTTGAAAACAGGGGAAAGAATGTACAGGAAGACCACACAAAGAAGCCTTCCAAGTTCCAAAACAACAATTTCAAAGGAAAAGGAAAGGGGAAAAAGACATCTGCAACAAAGAAAGAGGAAGGAAATCCCTCTTGCACTCATTTCAAGAAATATGGGCATGATGATTAGCATTGTTGGAAGCTACATCTGAAGCTTAAGCCAAAAATTTTTGGCGGAAAAGGGAAGTCGAAAACTATTGTTACAGTGCAACAAGACCTTAGCTCTAATTCAGGTGATGAAATGAGGATTACAGTCATTGGGGTACAAGGTAAAAATTCCTTTCATGCTAGTTCAAGTTCTACAAGTAAAGATCATGATAATGAAAGAAGAAGAAGTGAATTGTTTCATATAAGATTTGTATCTAAACACACAAAAATATATACTCTATTTGATTTGGGTTCTCAAGTTAACTTAATCTCAAAATCCGTTGTTAAAAGGTTGGGCTTAAAAACACAACCTCATCCTAAACCTTACTGTCTTGGTTAGGTGTGCGACAATGAAAAACTAAATGTCACCAAGTAGTGTAGATTTAGATTTTTCATTGCTTCAAATTTGATAGACGAGGTTGATTTGGATGTTGTCCCACTTGATATATGTGGCATAGTTTTTGGAAGCCCCTACCTTTATGATAGAAATGCATTCTTCTTCATAAATGAGAAAAAATACCATCTCACAAAATATGGAGTGGAATACATTGTTAGAGCTCACAGTATGAAATTTAATTCAGTCATTGTTAGTGCAGGAAAGATGAAAAGACTCATCAATGCTAACAAGAGATATGTTCTCATGGTTGTGAGGGAAAAGGACGATGAGACATCTCATGCTTTCAAAGGATGTGATCCCTCGCATAAAGATAAAATGATTGATGTTAGGGTGGAATCACGAAGGTGGGTTACACTTTCGTGACAATTTGGTCTCCAAAATTTCGAAAAACCTTTTTTCGGCCGAACTAAAAATATTTTTCGGCCGAAAGCTATTATTTTCGGCCAAACTATTTTTCGGCCGAAAAAATAAACGTCAAATCAAGGAGCAATAACTGTGCCCTCATTTTTGTGCAAAAATTTGGTCGGCCGGATATTTTCTTTCCAGCAATAAGTTTTCGGTCGAAAGATAGTTCGGCCGAAACATTGTTCGACCGAAAAATAGTTCGGTCGAACTATATTTCGGTCGAACTATCTTTCAGCTGAACTATCTTTCGACCGAAATATGGTTTATATATTAGCCACATGTCGAATTTCCAATGTTTAGAAAAATTTGTTGGCGTATTCGCCTCTGTGAGAGCTCTGTGTAATCGATGTCGTGAGGTCGCTGAGCGCACGGACGTGAGGCGAAGGTCGTCGGGAGGTCGCGAGCGCAGCGGAAGTGAGGCCGAGGTCGCAGGGATCGTGAGAGGTCATGAGCGCCGGGGATAGGTAAGTTATTCTCACCCTAATTTTCAGAGATTATTTTTCACAAACCATGATTTTCAGAGTTTATAAATTTAAAAATATTTTTATATGAAGGGAATGATTCTAGTTTTAGTAAAGAAGAAGGTTGATATGTTTATAAATTTAAATATAGTTTTCACAATTGAAAATAATTCTTGATCGCAATGTAGGATTATATTGTTTATAAAGTTCGATTTCTTTTTTGTAAACGAGAATTGTTTATTCTAATGCAGGTTTGTAAATTCAACTTATGAAATCTGGTTAAGTTCACATAAATTAGGTTGTTTCCATTTTGGCTATAAAATTATTACAACTTGTGATGTATAGTTGTTTTCTTTGAAAACAAA
>JASDQU010100710.1:293262-315688 GCA_032191745.1 Picea mariana | reverse complement strand
GGTATAATTACAACTAATGGCCTAAAGCCGACATAAATAAAATAACATTACTAATCTAATTTACAACTAATGACCTAAAGCCGACATAACATTACTAATCTAATATGCCCCAATTAAGGGGTAATGAGCCAATATTAAAGCTTAACATGTTGAAGACACATTAAAGGTTGACTACGTTGCATTTGTTTTAATTAGAGCCTGGGAAATCTACATAGATGTTGACCAACTCAACCATAGCATGAAGTATCATTTCTAGTTTGGCCTCTCCATCATAGATTCACAATAATCTTCCTTCCACTTTCTAATCATAGAATAACTAGAAACAACACTCCTTTGAATTAAAAAAAGTCTCCAATCATTTAAATAGAAACAACACTTCTTTAATGAAAAACTAGAAATGACTCGAAGATCATAGACAATATTGTCTTAGCTCCCAATCATTTGAATTTAAAAAACCCTTAAATAAACAAAAACAAGATTTATTTAGTGTAGAAATGGAAATAGCTCTAATTTAAATGATAATCTGGACTATTACACTCATAGCAAAAATATTGAAACAAAAATAATTCAGATTTGATATTAATAACAAGAACTTGCAACATCTTCAATATTTATGAAAACAAAAATTATATTTTATTATTTTTTAAATTGTATTTAATTTTTTAATGTTTTGACAAAATTATCACATCTAAATCTTTAGTAATAAATAAAAATAGTTTTTTAAAGTCAATTTTATTTTGTAATAATTATAATTAATAATATATTTATTACATTACATTACAAAATTTTGATAATTTCAAGATGCACCATGTGAAGTAACTCAAAAACCTAAAACTACTATATAATATAATTGACTATTAATATAGTTGAATGAGTATCCATCACATTAAAATATATAAATATGACCCGACATAACATAACATAGGATACAAATCTCTGTTATTGTGGGCTGTCACACTTATAAAATTAATATTTATCATCTTTGACAAAGTCATGATTCATATTTATATAATATAATAATATTAAATTCGATTTCACATGGTAAGCAAGGTGAACGTTTATGCAAGGGTGACATTTTTAATCTTTTATTTTCAAGATTATTATAAAAATATTTGATAAAGTCAATTTACTTAAGACTTTGGTTTGCTTTGGGATAATTGATAATATAAGTGCGGAAAATGAAACTTATACATCATAATCAATGTAATGTGAAATGGGTATAGGTATTATATAAAATGATGTGAAATGGGTATAGGAATTATATGTGTGCAGTGAGTTGGTATGTTTGTCTATTTGTAATTCATTATCGTAAGGTTTGAAGAAAATTACATATAAAATAAAATTAATTAATTAATAAATAAAATATTTTTATGGATATTGATATCCTTATAAATATTATTTTATTTTATTTTTTTAATAGTTACCAAATTATAAGATATTTATTTAAACATTTTTTTCTAAAACTATAAGATATTTGATGATGATTAACGTCCACTAAGATCTAATTGGTCTATCGAACTTTAAGAGGGTAAGTGATTACTTGTGATTTTTTAGAATTTTGTTTCTGTGCTCGAAAAGCATTAAGAGAAGTTTTCCAAGATCACCATATTTTTGTTGAGTTAAGAGGTTAGGAAGGTTGGTAGTGTGATCAATATTTTGAAAATGAGATCTAATATGGGTAAAGGCTGGACAATCTAAGAGAAAATGCTTTTCATCTTCAACCTTCTTAGTGTCACAAAGGTGACACACTCTTTCATCCCATAGCGTTTTAGGAATTGACCAACGCCTAGTTTCACTATGGAGCTCATGAGAATTTGTTCTTATCTTAGCAATACTTTTTTTTTCTTTACACTTGGAAAAAAAGATAGATAATTTTGATCTTCTAGATTAGGGTTGATTACATCTTTATAATACCTTAATTTTCTTTTTTCCTCTAACTCTTTATCACACCACATTTTTTTCTTAAATTTTGATTTGACATTTTTTTTAATAATATCTTTATTCTACAAAATGGTTTATTCCATGATTCCCCAATAGTTTAGCCAAGATCGGGCATCTTTATGCCATCCTCACTTGAGTCAATGGTGGTTATAACTTGATTTGGAAGCAATTTTAGGTAGCCTCTTGTCTTCCATGTTGTTTAACTTGTTCTTATACATTAGGTATCTAGTCATAGCCATGCTCTCAATAGAGGAGAGGCTTGTTTCTACGAGGAGGATAGGATAGGATGTATTTCCTTTAATTTGTAAAACTTTTGTATATACAAAATAAACTAACATGGAAAGAACTTCATGAATAAAGTTTTATTTGAACTCTTAATATTATAGTCAATGGATCACTTTTTAAATGGTTTATAAAAATAGATTAAGAATTGAAAACATTAGCTTCTTACTTTTGAAATGGTCCTAAGTGATTTTTAAACGTAATTTGTGGAAGAATGGAATAAGTTATAATTATAAAGATAATCACCTAAAATTTATGGATAGAGATGATTGCTCAAATATTCCTAAAATCTATGGATAGAGAGGAATGTTTAAGTATTTTGAGGAAAATATAGAATTTTGAAAAATGGAGGATTTTTTTCCTATGAAAACAATTTTTTATATTTAATTTTTTTTTAGAAAGAAATCAAAATATATATTTATATGGTCTATTAACTCAAAAGCATTTATTATGTAGACCTAATCCATTGTTTAGGAGGTATTTATTATAGTCTTCATACTTATCTATTAAATTCATAATTTCATTGATGTTTCTTATAGTCATATAATCCCTTAAATATCTATATCCAATTCATATCATAACACGTAAACATTAGCTTTTTAAAATTAGAAAAAAAAATTAGTTGCTTTAAAGATAAGAGCTCTATATCTAAACTCTTTCTAGATGAAGATCCCTTCCTGCAAAGACACTGCATCTTTGGAGAGTTGGTTTGACTTTGTGTTGAATTCTTAATAAATATGAGTAAACAAAATTATATTAGAAATTCTTTTTACCTTCAATATTAATATCGTAATTGGATTCAAGGCCAAATTTGAAATTATGTTGAGCGCATTTGCCTAGTTGATCAAGAGTTTAGAGTATCTTAGAACTTGTATTTTTCTAATGTCTCGGTCACTTGTAACTTTCTAACATCTCAGTGACTTGTTTCTTTCAATAAGAACCATGTGGTAAACATTTATGCTTTGTTATTGGTGTCTTGTCTTATTTGAATTTGAAAGAAAAAAGCAACTAGATCCACACATACTTGGGGTACCTTGGCATGCACCATTGAAGTGACCCCGGGCTGTAGAATGGTCTATGAAGAGGCATTTTTGGCTTCTAAAAACCCCCATAGGAACTTCTGATATGATGAGCCACTAAGCCTAGAGGAGACTCTTTATCTTAGAAGATATAATTAGTTTGGGTTACATATAGCTCCCATAGAACAAAGCATGGAAAAGCTTTATGGTTAGAAATAAAGTTGTCTCCACACTAGTTTTTAAAACAACTCACTAACGAATCTTTGTTCCAGTGATTCTTGCACTTTTTAAGAGTAATATTTCTTTCTATAAAGGACACAATACAAACAAATGGTTTACAAATTCACTATATGTCTTACATAGAATGCACCAACTTGAGTCATGCCAATTTCTTTTTTACCCATTACTCTAGGTTAAAATTTTGTTGATCATAATTAACCAAAAAAAATTGTTTTTGAGTGGACTTTCAAATTTCCAAACTATTTTCTACGACTTAACATTTCACCTCCACGGTCTTTAAGCAATTTTTACATCTTATTGAAAAATGAAAAATTTATTATCCCCAACTAAAAACTATTGAAAAATAGAAATATAAAGTATCAATCTTTATATCTCTAAATCAATAGAGATAATAGTTTTGAATCTAAGATGTTGATAACAAACATTGGGTGTCTTTAACCTTTTTCTTAACTAAATTTTTTTAATCATGCCCCATGAAAAAACATAATACATTTTAGAATTAAAAAATTACTTAAACATTCAAGTGTTAATCAATAAATTGTCTTATATTCTCAATGTTACATTGAAGAAATTAAACTTAATTTTGAAGCAATGGATGTTTATAACATTTTGAAGCAATGGATGTTTATAACTACATTATTATTGTATTATTGTTATTGTGGTGGATCAAATTAAATTATTGGTGCAATCAAAGTGTAAAATAATTTGAAGCCTTAATTTATATTAAAATACATATATTTATTTTAATATATTGTAATTTTGTCATTATATCAAAAGTAAAGTGTATTTCAAAATTTAATATTGAAGAGATTATAACATTTGTTTCATTTATCCATTGAACTATATATCAACTAAATATAATATTTTAGACAAATCTTTTTATTTATAGATAGATAGATTTAAGGTTATGGCTAAGTTAGATACCAAATTGGTGTATGAAACTCTCTTGTTTGTGGGACAAAGGACCCCTCAGCTGAATAATTTGACTATTAAAATCTACAAATGTGTACATACCCTACCCACTCTGAATTTAAACTTGTTATTATAAAAAAATCAAAACAACTTTTATCTAAAAATATATACCCAAAATTATTATCTCTATATTTAACTTAAATTTCAACTTTCTTTAATATCAAACTCTTAACAACTTTTGTTAAAAGAATATATCCAAAATTATTATATCTATATTTAACTTAAATTTCAACTTTCTTTAATATCAAATTTTTAAACTAACTCATTAAATTTTTTATATATTTTCACAAATTTCAACTTTCTTTTTCTTAATATCAAATTCTTAAATTAACTCATTAAACTTTGTATATACTTTCATACCTAATAAAAAAAATTATATACTTTCCCACTTTCTTCCTAAAAATATTAAAAAAAAAACATATTAAAATTTTGAACGTGTTGGCTTGATCGTAACCTTAAAAACAGATTATTAAAATAATCTCTCCACCCCATAAATTTTCCCAATGTTCCCCATAAATACTCTCAATGTTATTTTTAATATAGGAGGATTTTTGGTCTCTTTGGTAGCGATGTGAATTTCCTTTCTTTAAAATTAAAACATGATGACATGCTTTCATATTAAATTATGATTTTTAAAAATATTAATATAATAATATTTTAATTAATAAAAAAATATAAAACTTTATATTTTATATATTTATAAATAATTTTTAAATAATAATAATTAATTATGAAAACCTATAATTAACTTCCCCTAAGATTCTTTTTATATTTTTTTTTAAAACACAAAAACTTTATCAATTAGTAAAGCTTTTCTACTTTGTCTCATTTTCCAATAGAAACTTGTACTTCAAAAAAAAACGTGCTCAAAGGAAATTATTTAAAAATTTTCTATACTTTATCAATTAATAAAGACTTTCTACTTTGTCTCATTTTTAATGGACCAATTGCAACTTGCATTTCAATGTTAGGTGATGTGTAAGTTATGTTGCATGGCAGAAGGAATGTTCTTTCTTTTCAAACTCTTCAATGGCGGAGCCGAAGCCTACCAGGTTACTGTTATGTAGTTTTTCAGTATGTTTCTCGTCACTCTCCAGATTAAATGGTTAGTATTATTCTGTTTTCGTTCCCCTGGCTCCCAGTTTCACCTACAAGCCTGTTTTATTCCTCTTCTCCCTGTTTATTCCTTTTTGGGGGCTGGTCCCGCACTCACCTTAACTCCCCATCTGACTGACTATCTCTCCTTTTATTTACCATTATTAGGCCCTGGTTCCAAGACTGGCCACATTTCCACATCTCCAGCTCAAGGGACCCTCAGCTTATTATTCCCCCCGCCACGTCGCCCACTTACCATTTTGAGTCACCTGCCACTCTTCCTGGTTATCAAGAGTCTGAGGAAACGGACTCCTCGTTAAACAAGGTTCTATACTCCTTAATACCTTGCCTGCGTGACCACTCTTCTACTATCCCTGTACCAGTATATCTGGGGAAGTCTGTGTATAAACAATTGCCACACGATGGTACAGCCAGCACCTCTCAACCTATTGATTCGGGCACAGGAAAAGAATATGCTTGGTCACGTGGCTTGGGGATAGAGTACTCGCCTATAAAAATCCATAGCGCCAGGGAGAAGGCCACTTCCTCCTCTTCCCAACTACCTGATTTTTCTTCTCCTTCTACGGACTGTGGGGCACTTAGAGCAGTGAAGGCCCTCGCAAGGGCCAAATAATGATTTTTCTATCCCTCAATCTTCGAGGGGTGGGAGGCTCCCTAAAAACGACCTCTATGAGATGTCTATTGGATAAAAATCATCTGGATATCATTTTATTACAGGAAACTCTGGTCCCCGAACTGAAAGAGAGAACTTACATGAGTGGTCTTCGACCCTCTTGGGTTATTTGTGTTGTTAACTTTGTGGGGACCTCGGGAGGGCTCTTGACAACATGGGACCCAATTAAATTTGATCTGGTACCTTACCTATCTGTTGGTGGCATTTTATTGACAGGTTATAGCATTGCTAGCAAGAGAAAGGTTATAATATTAAATACTTATGGCCTGTGCGTGGAGAGAAAGAAATTCTGGAACGCGGTTGAGGATAGCGGCATTCTATTGCATAAAAATTTGATCATAGCCGGAGACATGAATTTTACTGTTTCACCTAGTGAAATTTGGGGTGGATCGGCACAGGCGGGGTCACTATCAGATTTTTTCAAATAACTCTTCCAAAACAACCATTTAGTTGATGTAAAACCGGACATTATCATCCCTACATGGAGGAATGGTCGCCAAGGGACTAGCTCTATTGCAAAATGTTTGGATAGGTTATATGTTTCAAAAGAGATACTCTTAGATGTAGGTATACATCGCTCTTGGGTGGAATACCCCTATGTTTCGGATCACGCCCCTATACTTTTACAATTAGAGATCGGGCTGAAATACCATCATTATCCTTTCAAGCTCAATCCACAATGGCTTATGGAAAAAGACTACATTTCCCTAGTACATGAGATCTGATCCGACCCTTTGTACCAATCTGAAAGTGGCAGATAGGGCAGAATCATCTGGAAACTTAAGGATCTAAAAAAATGGACCAAGCTTTGGATCACAGAAAAGCACTGGATTAACCTTTTGAGATTGGTACAATTGGAATTTGAAATAAATGATATTATATTGCAATGGGCCAATGGTGTTTTAACCGTTGATACAGAGCAATTTTCAAGTCTGTTAGAGCATGAGTGAAACAACATCCTTAGAGCAAAAGAAGAACTTTGGAGGCAGCGCAACAGGGCTATATGGATTAAAGGAGGCAACCAAAACACGAAGTTTTTCCACCAATATGCCAGCTATAGAATAAATAGAAAACACATATGAGAGATCGAGGACTCCTATGGGCATTGTCACTCAGGATAGGAGAATATAAAAGTCGAGGCTATGAAATATTTTAGTAATTTTTTCAAAGCACAAGGTCAACATTTAACAGAAGATCAATGCAGGCTTGTTGGGATCTTTCCGTGCATGGTAACAAATACAGAAGCAATTTCACTAGCTCGTCCTGTCAATTTAAAAGAACTAAAGGAGGTGTTATTTAACTTTAAGAAAAATAAGAGTCCAGGACCCGATGGATGGACTATGGAGTTTTTCGCTTTCTTTTTTGATCTTGTGGGAGTCGATCTGTTAGAAATGGTAGAAGAATCTAGAATAAAGGTCAAGTAATTGGCAGTCTCAACTCTTTTTTTATAGCACTCATTCTGAAGTCTAACAAGTCGACTACATTCAATGATTACAGGCCCATTTCTGTTGGCAATCTTGTTTACAAATTAATTTCTAAAATAATTGCAAATTGTATCAAGCCTATCCTTTCAAGTTTCCTCTCTATTGAACAACTCGGGTTCCTAAAAGGACGGAAAATATAGGACGCCATTGGCACTGCTCACGAATGCCTTCATAGCATTAAAAAGAAGAAATACAAATCTATAATCTTGAAACTAGACCTGCAAAAAGCTTATGATTGTATTGACTGGCATACTTTCAGATTGATTTTACTACAAACAAGATTTGATGTTCAAGTCACCAACTAGATAATGAGTTGTGTATCCTCTTCTTCTTTTGCTATTTTAGTAAACAGGGAAGCTACGGACTTCTTCAGGAGCAGTCGAGGATTACGCCAAGGATGTCCTTTATCCCTATTGCTTTTTATCTTGGTATTAGAAGGAATTAGTTTGCTATTAAAATACAGCAAGGCAGCTGGAAAGATCACAAGAATTAGAGTCTCTGAGTTGATTAAGATAATTCACATCTTATTCATGGATGATATCTTAATTATGACAAATGATTCTATAAATGAATGGATAGAAATTGAAGGTATAATTAACGTTTTCTGCAAAGCTTCTGGGTTAAAGGTAAATGTTCAAAAATCCCTTGCACTATATGTTGGTTTATCGGAATCTGATTTGGCTCCATTTCGGAATGTTCTTCCATATAATTTTACTAAGCTATCCACATGTTTTAGATATATGGGTTTCTACATGTCGACTGGGCCACAAAGAAGAACAGACTAGAATTGGAAGAACAGACTAGAATTGGCTTTTGTCTAAGTTTGAGAACAAAATTGATCTCTAGTGTAATAGGTGGTTGTCCATGGGTGGACATTATATTTTAGTTAAGTCGACACTTGAAAGTCTTCATGTTTACTAGTTGTCCTTGGAAGTCATCTCATGCTCTGTTTTAAACAAGATCAGGAATATTATGTTTAATTTCCTCTGGAGAGGAAACGGGGATTTCCCACATTTACATCTGTGCAGATGGATGTCGTTGGAAAAAACAAAAAGTCGTGGAGGTTGGGGATTTCGAAATATATATCATTTCAGTAAATCCTTAGCAGCTAACACTCTCTGTAGGGTTCTAATGGGCGTTGGCATCTAGCATGATGTAATAAAAGAAAAATACTTCCCATCCTCCACGGTTATTAACTGGCTCAGGTCGCCAACCTTCTCTCCGACAACAGTTTCCGAGATTTGGGGTGGACTATTAAAATCAATTCACTTGATTACCCACTGGCTTAGCTGGCTTCTGAGGTTGGGCCACCTTGTGGCAATCGATAGAGACAATATTATGGGGTTGGAGGACAGATCATACCTCACACCTGAGTTGGTTACAAGTTTGAAACAAAAAAAGATCACCGTGCTCTCACAGGCTTGGAACAATGTTGGTTGTATCGAGTGCTCACCCAACTGGTACAGTTATACAGACCTGGGCCTCTTTGGCTCGCCGACGGTGGAATGGGATCACTACGTTAAGGCTCTCATTAGCTCTATTGTTTCCATTGTGGATGGTGATGACATTCTTATGTGAACGGGAGGAGACCACTCCAACTCTCTGAACGGGAGGAGACCACTCCGACAAATTCTGAACAAATTTCTCACCACAGAAACCTAAATGAACAAATATATATTTGGCAAATCTCTCCACTCAGGACAATGCGGTCATTAAAGGATGGAGGTGTGGCATATGGAAGTGGTCTATACAACTCTAAATAAAACTTTTTACATGGCTGGGAATTAAGGGTAAGATACATTCATGGGAGACTCTACAAAGGAAAGGTTGGGAAGGTTCCAGTCGATGCCCACTTTGCAAATGTTCTTCCAAAGATGTAAACCATCTCTTCATCACCTGTTGTTTCACCATTTCAACTTGGAAAATATTAAAAACGTTCTTGAACCTAAAGGATATATGGAAAGGCACAACACAGTTGGATTGTTTTAATCTCTAGACAACAGATAAATCACATATTCCATACCTTTCAGCTCTCACCTGTTGGTATTTATGGTTGGAAAGAAACTATGCGTTATTCGAAAATACTCCTCCCTCTATCAATCGAGTAACCATTAAAACTATGGGTTCCCTCCATTGGAAGTCGGGCATTCAAAAGCCTCTTCAAACCCATCCTTGTAATATCTCACTCCAGGAAGGTTACACCATAGCATGTTTTGATGGGGAAACCAACACAGATGGAAAACATTGTGGTGCAGGGGTCTTTCTTAAAACTCATGGGTCTATTGTTACTAGATGGTTGATGAATTGTGGTGAAGGTACAAACACCAAAGCTGAGCTTATGGGTGTCTGGGCCACCTTGACAGTAGCAAGTTACACCTTTCATATAAAAAACTGCAGATCCTTGGCGATTCAAAGCTGGTCATAGATTGGCTAAATAAAATAGGCAGATTACAAGCTTGCGCCATAGAGGAATGGAAGGGCAAAGTACAAGACTTAATAAAAAAAATTCAGGCTACAAGCTTCCAACATATCTATAGGGCTCACAACAAAGAGGTGGACAGTTTATCAAAGAAGTCTTTTCTAGAACCTGAAGGCAGGATCACTTTGTACAACTAGAAAAATGGCACGGAGGGCCCCAGAGAACACATCCTATTGTACTAGTGTAGTTTTTTGGTTTTTTGTCAGTAGTTGCATTTATCCCTGTCTTGTTAGAACACTGATTACAAGTAAATGTTTTTGTCGACTTATGATTTGAACTGACACAGTTAACATTTGTCCATCATAGACAATTTTTGTAATTCATTGATATGTAAAATTTATATATCTAATATAATGGAGAATTTTTTTTTTTGGTAAAAAAAACGCGAAATTATTTAAAAAGATTTTCTATAAAATAATAAAGGTTTTTTTAAGTCCTTTAATGTCCTTCAAAATTGATCATTAAACTTGAAGATTGGCATCCACTCACAAAACATATCAAAGAGATAATTTACTAATTTACATATTATGAAGAAATTAAAAATAAATTATTTTTTTAACTAGGAAAAAGTCTATAATATTTGTGTGGTTATTAATTTAATGTTTATTGATACAATTTCTATATATATATATTCTCAAAAAGAAACATATTTTATATTAATCCTCTAAGGAAAATATACATGTTTTAATCTAGTCCACAAGTTTCTTTATCGACCCGTCCTTTTGTCTTTACAAAAAGCTTACACTCTACTCACAGCTAGATCTTCTAGATTTCATTACAAAATTCATATCCATCATGTATTTATGGACTTAAGAAAACCTTTACTTTGATATGTGGAAACATTATGTGTGTAAACAAAATTTGGCTACTCAAAATAATTTGTTGGTGGTATGTGTAGGATAGATTTTTACTCTTTTTTAATGTATGTGATTTTGGATGGTTAATATATTTTTATATTTTTTTATGTCTAAGGAATTTTTTTTAACTAATTAGAAGCACTTTTAGATCATACTTTGAAATCAAAAGATTAGTTCAACATAAATACTATATACAAGAAAACTAATATTTTTTGTAATCATTATTAGAATTATCTTTAATAAGATCATATAATTTTTAATAATGTTTAGCTTTAATTTCATACATAAAACTAAATAATACACCATTTACACTTCAACCTCTTCATCAAAAAGATAATCAACTTATTTTTTTATTACTTATTAAAATAAATAATAAATCATTTAAAAAAAAAATTATATATTAACCTTTCGAAATTCTAAAAGCTTTAACGGCCAAACTAGGTTCCAGCAGGGGAAACTTCTTTCACATTCAACCTTCACATTGTTTTTATTTGAGCTCATGTATTCGAGATTATAGAAATATTTGAATTAAGGGGTTAAACTCGCCCAAATAAACGCTCATATTATTTTTATGAATTGTTGTGAGATTATTTTTAAGAGTTGTCTTAAAAAAAGACATGTTCAATGTACTAGCGATTAATTTTTATGAAGTTTTCATTCCAACTATGTCAATGTAAAAATGGTAATCATTAAATATTTTTTAAAAATATTTAATAGAAAAATTATTAATTAGATATTATTATAAAGTATATGATTTTATTAGAAGTAGTTTTAATGATGACAAAAAGGAATATTAGTTTTTTAGTGAATACTATTTAGATTGAAACTAATTTTTTATTATGTAATAAGATTTAAAATTGTTTCTAATTGGTTAGGAGTTTATCTTTTTTCCACTTAAATTCAGAGGCAAGAGTGAAAGTGTGTTTCCCTACATAGTATAAGTAGGTTATTTTAAGTGGAATGGTTTTCCTTAAACAATAGTAATGAGTAAACGTTCATTCATAGATAATAGCTAGTAGCTAGTAGTTGAAAACTAAATTATGACAAGTTTTATCACCTTCAAACAAAAAAAACAACTTTATCATACTTGAAAAAATGAATAACCCCTTCATTTCATCTAATCAAAATAATTTTTTTACAACTTGAGTAATCATTAAAACCCCATTAAAAATAACCAAATATAATATTTAGAAAAAGAAAAAAATATTTAAGTGAATTAAAATTTCAATCATAAAATATATCATATGGTTTTATTAATAAAAACATATAATCATTATAAATATTACTTAAAATAGCAACAATCAACACTAAATTTTTTTAGAAAAACACTTATAATACCCATTCTGAATGAAAATTATGTATATATTCATAACAAATTATTCCATGTCGATTCTCAATGAAAATTAATTATATATATATATATATATATATATAACTATGTATATTAATTTAATAATGAGAAATCAACTTTAAATATTCAAAATAACAACCACAATAAAAAAAAAATCGTACCACTAAAATTTCGAAAAAAACACTTATAATACCTATTACTTTTTAATAATAAGCTATTGCATGTTAATTCTCAATGAAAATTATGTATATAACCATGCATATGAAACTATGTATATTAATTTAATAATGAGAAATTAACTTTAAATATTGTAGTCTTGGAGACTATATTTTTATATTATTTTATAAGAATTAGTCTAAATTTATCTTAGCTTTAAATTTATTAAGTGTGAAAAGGGATTAAGTTTTTTTATAGTGAAAACCATTTTTAGAGAAAAAAAATTGAGAAAATATTTATACCTTTATATAGAAAAGCTTTATATTCCAAAAGAGAGAATATGTACGAGTTATGTCCAAATTACTCTTCAAGGAACTGATGACTACAAACCAGACATTTTCTATCACCCTAGTTATCATCTTACATTATATCAAATACAACACAAAGAACAACCAACATCTAGAGAACTATACAGGATAGTTGCCAACCATTAAAGGTTGTCATYAGAGCTTACTTTTGTTTAACTAAAATTAAAAGTGAAACTCCATGCTCTCGGACTCTTGGCCATCGAGGAATTACTAGACAGAAAAGGAACCCACACAACAATCCAAAGCTTCTTTGGACAATTGATCCACCTTTTGGTTAAGTTCACGGTAAATATCTGTGAACAACTTCCATTCGAACTCCTAAATAATCCCATGAGTTTGGGACAGTAAAGATTGCAAACATAATATTTCCACCTTTGTTTGTCCATTTTCCCAATTGATCACCACCTGTGAATCTCCCAACACCTAAAGAGGATTAATCCCACAAGAATTAGCAAAGGAATGCAGAGAATACAACCGAGAATTCTTCTTTGGTGTTGGACCCTAGACTAGGGGCATATCGAATGTAGAAAAAGTGATGAGAATTTGCGTACAACACCATGTATACTCCACACCTCAAGGGATGTCCTTGGTTGGCCCTGTCAAAGAACCCCCAGGGGCTCTCATAATCTAGAGACGACATCATAGGAACCTTAAATTTCTTCCACTTGGGGTCACATTTATATTCTTTTGTGAGTTTTTCAATTAAACTAGCCACAACCTCAGCTTGGATTTGTTATCCTGAAACACATTTAGATTACGAGCCCACCAAAGATAATACACAAACTGATAGAGAAAGGAATTGTAGCTTGAACATAGATATCCAAACTGTTTTGATTCCACGACTCTTGAGGATTAAAACTATTAGTCAGGAGGCTCTATATTTGAGACGCAAAGGGACAAGATACAAATAAGTGAAAAATTGTTTCCACCTCATGACTGCATAGAGCACACATGCCTAGGCCATTCCAACCTCTCTTTATCAAGTTATCCCACGATAACAATTTCTTTCTAAGTGCAAGCCAAAGGATGGTTTTAGATTTCATGGGTCCATGGAGCTTCTAAACACGTTCCCACCACCAAAGAGAAGGTCCATTGGGCTATGATTTCATTTGGGATTTATAGCCAAACTTGGAAGTGAACTCACCAGACAGGGAATTCTTCGACCAAGGTAGGGAGTCTTGATCCTCTTCAACCAACTTAATATGATTTGAGCTTAACTTGCGGACAAACTTGCGCCATTCCTCAACATGCTCACTAGACAATCCAAGCTCAACTTCTGATTTCCACACATTTTTACCAATTCAATTATGATCCTGAGCTCTAGCATCCTAAAGGGAGTAGATATCATGGTTATACAAATTGTCTAAAGATCATCAGAAAGTTTATAATCTTCATCTGCGCCAACCCACAGATCCTCTCTAATTCAAATTTATTTTCCATAACCAATCCTTCGGATTATCCAATTGCCCACTAACGAGAATGCATATACTAACACTTTCCAGATTATTGAATTGTTCTTGCAAGTATTCTAAGGAATTCAAAACCAATCTTCAAAAGAGAGATTACCTGGGTATTTAGATTTCATGACCCTCCACCATAGCGCCCAGTTCTAGGTAAGCCTCCAAAGGATTTTACCTGCCAAAGCTTGGCTAAATAGACATGGAATTTTAATTCTCCAATTGTCCATGATTTTATTCTTGGCTAGAAGGGACCACTTTACCGAAGGGACACCATCCTTCTCACAACTACCCAACCATAGGAATTGGAATCCTTTCTTTCGGATCTTAGTCAGAATGCCCTTTGGAATTTTTGCAATAGAGGTTTAGTATATTGGAATACTTTGTAGCACCAATTTAAGAAGTATTAACCTTCCTCCTCTCGACAACCATCTATTAACCCACATCAAAACACGAGCTTCAGTTTTTTGTATAGTCACAACCAATCCTCAAAGCCATGTGAATTTGGCCATAAGTTGAATCCCAAGTACTTAATGTAAATGTGTTGAACCCGCACAAAATAGATCTAGCTAGAAAATACTACACACATTTACAGAGAGAAATTGAGAAAGAAGAAGCAAGATAGAAAGAATGGAAGAATTCTCATGAACCGTATTCCACACTCAAAGAGTGAATAATTTACAATAGATATAGGATACATGAGTAACTAATGAGCCATAGTGGTGGTCTAGATTGATTTGGACACACACTAGTAGTTACAAGAGTAAACTGCCACCTAGTCTAGTCTCTCAGGGAGTTACAGGAGTGTACTGCCACCTAGCTGAGTTAAGTAGTCAACTAGTCTTCAGTTAACTGACTGAACAAAGAGTAGTGAGTTGGTGATGATCCCAATGGTGCATGGTGACAAAACCAATGCAACATCTAAACTCAACTCAACTAGTCAAACTGAAGTGTCAACTGAAAGAGAATATTCTCCAGGTGGAATATTCTCCCCTAAAATATAGGAGACTGGATAATGACTAATTATGACTAATTATGACTAATAAACAAGGAATAACCTTAGGAAAAATAAATCCTAGGTGTGTGTGAAGTAACTCCAACACTTAAAACATTTGTCAAGACTTTTCTTAGGGAACGGTAGAGTGCTTTCCAGAAGAGGACTAAAATCCTCCTAAGGGAAAGAATAGTGCACACACGAATTCATCCAATTAATCCCCATCCTTCTATCCTGACAGAAGAGGTCCAAAATGCATATGATACTCTAAAATTATTGAATAGATCCTGCACCAAACAACAGTATGTCATCTAAGTCTTTTCAGTTTGTCATGGCTTCTTTCTTTACTCATTAATTTATTGAGCCCTTCCACAACCAGAAGGAAGAGGAAGGGGGAGAGGGGTCACCCTAGACAAATCCCCCACAAGGTTCCAAAAAATTTGGAAGGGGACCCATTTATCAGAACTGTGAAGGAGGCAGATTGGACGCACCCCAGGATCTAATTTATCATGTCAAGTTTGATCCCCATTTGGACTAATACCAAACGAAGAAAAGTCCAACTCACTTTGTCATGTGCCTTAGACAAATCTAGTTTAAGAAAGATCGAGGGAATTTTGTAAGTTTTAATAGAGTGCATCACCTCTTGAGCTAGAGCCATTGCATTGTGAATTTGTCACTTAAAGAGGAATCCAAACTATTCCTCAAAAATTATTTCACTAAGGATAGGATTAGTCGAGTTTGCTATGATTTTTGAAACCACCTTATACACCACATTGCAGCATGAAATTGACCAATATTCATTGAAGGGGACATCATCCTTTTTGCRGGGAATAAGGGATAAAAATGTTGAGTTCATTGCTCCCAGGAATTTCCCACTACATTTGGATTCCTTAACCACCTTCAGCAAGTCATCTTTCAAAAGCTCAAAAAATCCAATATAAAATTCAACTGAAAATCCATCTRGGCCAAGGATTTTAACTTTCTTCATGGAGAATAGGGTCACTGAATCTAGCTCATCTTCAGTTACTTCAACTTCCAGTGCTTCTTTCATCTCTGTAGAGAAAACCTTGGGGAAAAGTTTGAGGACTTCTAACAATTCCCCTATAGGACAACCTACTGACTCCTTGAAAAGTGATCTAAAATGAGACCTAGTTGCATCTTATTTTTCCTCAAAGGTCTTATCTAGGCTCCTATATTGTTTAGAGACCTCCCAAATAGTGTTAAGGTTTTTTCGGTAACTGGCATATTTGTGGAAAAAATTTGTGTTGTTATCTCCTTTAGCAATCCAAACTGCTCGGTTTTTTAACCTCCAAGTAGCTCCTTCCTTAGCCAAGAGGTCATGTCTAAGGTCTATCAGAGACTTCAGGGATGACACCTCCTTGTCTGAGAAGATGCCAAAGTTGTTGGATTTGAACATGAATTTGAATATGCTTCTTTACTTGAATTTGAGTCAAGGAAAGGTGGGATTTTTGTTCCACCTAGGGACCAACCATCTTTTCCAAGTTTATACCTCTATGAATAGCTCCATCCTCTTTCATTTTTAGTCGAGGACGAAGCAAATATCTTGAAGGGTAGGAGGGGATAGTTTGACTTAAGAGACCAAAAGATTTTGGTATTTTAAGATGACTCTAAAGACCCTCCCTTTTACCAAACTTTGTACCAGTGTCAGGGGAAAGAGACTTGGGGGAAAAGGTCTGTACATGTTGAAGTTTATCGATAAACGTAGGGACATAGGATGCCATAACATCTATCACAGGACAAGAAGGGGAAGACTTAGAATTAAATGAGGAAGTCAGGACAGGAATCAAAGGAGGAACTGGGATAGGAGAGACATCAACAACAGCCAAAACTTCGTTAATTGAAGGAGGGGAAGGGGAACAAGAGGACTTACCTAGGATGGATTTCAGAGAAATAGATGAAGGACGTTTAGAATTAAAATATACTTCCATCATTCCTATAGCCTTTTTAGAATAAACAATTGGCGATGGGTCCCCCTCAAGTCATTGTCCTCCTTCATGAAACTCCTAGTGCACTTCCTTAGGTTTCCATGCCTTCTTGAATGACAAACTCAACCCACATGGTGAACGGAAATGATCCAGAGTGTGCCTAACCCTGTGAAAACCAAAACACCAGAAATGAATACACCAATAGTTTATATTTTGAACCCAAGAAAAGCCATCAAAAACCAGTCCAATTTCTTATAGAAGACCCTCCTTCACATAGAACTCCACCTACACCCATGCCCACCTCCAATCCACTCTGGTATTCCAATAATTCTCTAGCCTTATAAATATTCCCACTTTGTTCCCGATAAAATCCAGGATTTTTTCATGTTAGAAAATCATAGGAAGTCCAGGGAGAATAACCCACACTATCAGAGAAGTTATTGGTTCATGTCTGGGGTCAAAATGAATTCCCCATTCTTGCAATACCAAACCCGAAGGACCCCAGCTCTAATCCTACTTAAGAATCAAAATAATATCTTATGAATATTTAAAGAGGAAACATATATAGCCCATAACCAAGACACGAAAAACCAGTATATATCCAATAAGTGGAGTTCAAGAATCATCTAGCCATCACTTCAAGCTTTTGGGGTGAATATTCTTCCCACATAAATGACCAACTATTGTTTATCCTAATAGATCCAGAGTGTTTTCCACCAAGACATCCTCCCCTACTACCATTCTAATTTTGTTCTTATGAGACCAAATGTACCGCTATTTCTTCTTCATTGGATGGGAAGATGGATGCAATGACACCTAGAATGGGGTTTGAATTACAGAGAAAGAGGGTAGAGAATCCAATCGAAATTCAGGAGAATTGCAGTCCTATCAAAGAGAGAGAAAAAAAAATTAATGTCATGCGGGGGAAGGGATTCTCTAGTGTTAATGCCACACATGAGAGATGGTACACCACTCTGCATGGCATGGTCATATGGGCCTCCTAAGAAACCTTCATCTCCCAAAGCTCCATGTGTCTCCATCAAGGGCCAAGATTCCTTCAAGGAGGGATCCCCTCTATCCAAGTGGAGAATAATAAATTATGAATCCAAACAGAAAATAAATCCTAGTGAAAGGACATCCTCCCCAAATTTTAGCTCATCCTCCTCTATAGCGCACCATATGCATCACCAGAGAACCATTAATCCACCTCCACCTCAGGCTAAGGGTCGGTCGAAAACCCTAGCTCATGACCACAAACTTCATGCCATAGGGATGAAAAACTATAGACCCCATTATTTAATTAATTTTGTTGAGTCGACATATTTGCACTAGTTGTTCACTGGTATGTTAGTCCCATTCCACCATATAAACCCAAGTTTGATTCTCATCTAGTGAAAGGAGGCAATTTTCTTTCCATTTTTTACAAAGTTTTTAAATAAAATTATTTAATTTAGTTAAAATAAAGTAACTCTGGTGGTAGGTGTGGAAGGGATCATCATGGATCTTGGAGGAACATTGAGAACATATTTTTCTCGGAGGCTAGGTAATGAAACCAACAACGGGGAAAAATCCTATGCCATGTGGAAAGGAATTAAAATAACTAAGGAAATGGGAGTGAACTCTCTTTCAGTCATAAGAGACTCTAAACTCATTATTAGACATATGGTTTATAATTCCAAGACATGTGATTACTCCTTAGCATCCATCCTGGACAAAATAAAATTAGAAGAAAAATACCTCACCTCCATATCCTCCATACATGTTTTGCATGAGCTCAATGGTGAGGCAGATCGTTAGGCCAATTATGGAGATAAATTAAAAATGGGGGAATTAATGGTTAATGGAACCTTCGACCATCAACCCATTCCATAAACCAATGACTCATTGCATGGTATTAATTGGGCATGTGGCAAGTCACGTGGCCAAGCTGGCGGTCAAAATATTTTGGTACAAGGTGCACTAGCTAACCTTCACCTCCCATATGAATTATATTATGATGGGATAGTCACTTAATTGTTACATGCTCCAAAATTTATTTTTGCAATCTTTTCTATCCTTAGCACTCGTTCTTCATAATACTTGTGGGATAATGGTTGAAATGTGTGGCTCCTCTCAATGCTCTTTAATATGGGTTTTTATTCCCGTGAGATATGTGCTCTATGTTCTAGCCTACTAGAGGCAAGAGAATTGTCAGGGAACCTCCTCCCTGACATCTTTCCATATTACATATTCGTTGGCGCTCCTTGCACAATTTTACAGGGGAAGACAACGAAATTTTCAAGTCATAGCTCCTACGGGTGCAGAGGCTAGGATTATTGGGTTGTTCATATAGGAAATTTTGGTTAATAGTCTCTTCACCGCAAACATAGGTTTAATGGATCCTTGGGATCTCCAAGAAATTTGTTGGGCTTTAAGAATCAATGAAGAGCAAGTGCACTTTAGTCGCTCCTCCATTTTCAATTTGGCTCCCAAGTTACATGAATTGGAGCAGAAGATTACATCTCATATGGCTAGTATAATGGGTTCATTGTTGGAATTGAAGAAGCAAATAGAAGTGGTTGAGACAGAATGCAATGTACTTCGCAATTTGGCTTTGAATTTGTGCAAAGGGGAGTAGTCTATAGCATCAACTAGAAAGCTAGCAGCATGCTTGTCCAAAGATGATAGGTAGGGAGAAGAAATGGTGAATCATTTTGATGAAGAGATGGTCACAGTTGAACAGGAGAATGTAGTACCCACAAGCATAGGCTTGGACGATGCTTCCAGTAGATATGCAATATGTTAGTTCTCATGTATTTCTGCATAGTTAGAATTTTAAGCATTTATTACAAATTTTATGGTATTATCATAATGTATGTTGTTTTGTTTAAAAGCCAAGCCGTTTTGTGTTGTTGGAAGGTTGTAGGCATGGTTAAGCACTATAGTATAGTTAGTTTGAATATGTTTGAACATAGCATGTATGTAATACCAGCTACAGATTTTGTTATATATTTTTATTATACAATTTTCCTAGTTATTGTAAATAATAATAATAATTTTGTTGAGCCAACATATACCCACATTACCCATGTTAAATTATAACATCTATGTTATATTGAGTAGTGCTTCTAAATGCAATTAAGTACAATAATTATACATAATTTGTTTATTACATACCGAGTTAACTATTTATATAACTTTTTCACTATCATTTAATTTATATGTACAACATATTATAATGAAGATTATATTCTAATGAGGTTTGGTTAGGCACTAAAGTGAGGTTCTTTACGAAATGGGCTAATCTTGTAATTAATAAATCCTTTCTCCAATCACAAATCTAATAAAAAATTGGTAGAAATTTTAAGCACAACAAAGTTTTATTATGATCCAAGATCTGTGTATGGTAGAACAATCTTATTAAAGGTTTTGTCAAATTATGAATCCACTCGAATTATCAAAAATTCGATCAAAATTCTAGATAAATAAGAACTTTGACTTTTTATAATGTTAAATTCCAAAAATTAAAAGGAAGTTTTCTCTAAAATTAAATTGGTCAAAATATTTTTTTTACCATAATTTAAATCGTTAAAAAAAATTGTTTAATTTTTTATAAATTATTTCATATATGCAAAGATTATGTCAAAAAATAAAAATCGAACATAAATTTTAGATAATTTTAACCAAATAAATATTGTATTCATAGTTTTAAATAAATAAATAAACTCTTTAGAATATTCTAATTCAACTATTGCATTAAAATTCCCCCAGTGGGGTGCTTGAGTTGCCATTATAACGAGATCCTAGGTGGTGGTTGGAGGTATGCCCACCTAAGCTCCTTCATGCAAGAGGTAATTCAGGGTATGAGGGGTAGTAACCTAACCCTCATGACTAGAACATATTTTCCCACACCTGGTAATTGATCTCAGTTGATGATGGAATTTCCATCGTGCATAATCATTAATTCAGAAGGTTTAGTGGTTTTTATGGCTAGCCAAGACTTTATGAAGATGGTGAATCGCAGTCTCTCAGACTTAGGAATTGGCAAGGTTCAGGCTTGGCTCTTGTTGTCCCAGTGTTCGGCAGCGCAGGTGATTTTTCCATCTATTTCATTCATTTGGTTTGTCTGGATAGCATTCTCTCTAATTATTTTAATTCTTAGGGGTGGAGAAGCTATGGTGAGGGTAGGGAGGGATTTGTTAGCTCTCAAAGATCAATTTCCAACCCTCCTTTACACCTAAACCCAATCCATCATTCTACATGACTATCTTTCCAGTCACATCTCCACCCTCAACCCTAATGCCTCTAACTCATACATCATGTTAACCATGAAGAGAATCAAGCAATGTGAATGGCCCCAAACAAGCCAGCAAGGTCAAGGCCGCCACCCCAAACATGATTCCAATATTTACTCCTACTGGAAAACAACCCAATGGGTAACCAAGGCTCAAGTGGATGTCATGAAATATATAGATAAATTTCATTGCAAGTTTCTTGAGAGTGTCAAGAACGAGGTTGTGTCCTTGGAGCAAACCATTTATAAAAAAAGAAGGATGCTCTCCAACATCTAGCCAAAAATAGGATTGAAGGATTGGGTGTCAAAAACTAGGTTCTCCAAATCTAGAGACACCAAATTTTTCTAGCTTATTGAGCTTTATTGGCTTAATAAAGATTTTGTTAGCTAGGTGTTACACATGAAATTTGCACACCTAGGTACTTCACCCTAAGTGTCATAAAGTGTCATATAAGTGTCTCATACACCCTTTACACCATGGAATAACCTATGTCACAATCCCTAGTCAATGTGGAGGAGGGATATATTACATGAAGGCCAAAATACCAAGTACACATGAATTATTATTAATATTCATGGAAAAGGAATTGATTAAGTGTGAGAATAAAGTGCACATGAATTATTATTAATATTCATGAAAAATAAAGCAATTAAGTGTGAGAATCCACCTCACATTTGGTTTCCTATTTTTTAGGGAAGGTGGAGGATCTCATGGATGGTTGAAATATTTCCTCCTTAAAATCCTTGAGAGATATTTCCTCCCCAAAATCCTTAAGAGATATTTTCTCCCTAAATATCTTAGAGATCCCTTTCTTAGT
>JASDQU010100710.1:255684-293212 GCA_032191745.1 Picea mariana | reverse complement strand
TATGATCTTAGGAGAAGGGAGATGGAAAGAATTGTGAAGCATCTAACTTATGATCTCATGAGGAAGATGTCATTTGGAGCATCAACATTCTGTGTGTGGACTTTTTAAGCAAGGGTTTGGACAAGGAGAGCTTGGTGAAGCTGTTGCACTACATCCATGGCTGTAAGTAACACTTTGTTCTCATCAATATAATCAATGCTTGGCCTATTTCTTTCAAACTTGTACTTTTCCCATATAAGTTTGTCTACAGTAGATGGATCTATGTTTTAGCTAATCTCAGTAGAGTAGGAAGTTGTTTGCACTTGTGTTTGTCTTGCAGGATCTACCAAGGAGCTCAAGATCGAAGCACATCCTGGACCTTGCAGGGACAAATGACGTTCATAAGGTACATGATTTCCTCCTTCTCTTTTGTCCGTCATCTTGATTATATCTAAAAGGAATTCAGTGTCCATGTTAAGCACTTTTTGTCTTAGAGTTAAGAGTCTATCTCTCAAGAGGAGGTCTACCTGTCCGCAGGGAGATTTTCCTACAACAGAAATTGGCGACTCCATTGGGGAGGGAATTTGATTTGTGTTTCCTTTCCCAGATATTTTCTTGGGCCTTTTCCCACTCAGTTGATCTTCTCCATTTAATTTTGTATTCTTAGAATGGTTTAATTGCCTCTTTGTGTCATTATGATCACCCTGATTGGCTGAATTTTCTTGAATTTTTTTTTATCTTCTGGGAATTTTTCTGAGCTGTTGAAGCCTGGCGCTCCCCTGCCTATGTTATCAAAGTGTCAGTGCTCCTTGAAGGTCTTAGACAGAGCGTTATAACTCTCTGGTGCCCCTTACACCAGAGCGCCAACCTTTCCTTTGCAAAAACACTTTCCAGATTTGCCTTTTCTGAAGTCCAGTCTCTGTTTTTTCCCTTGCTCAGCTTCTTTCTGCTCTAATACTTCTTCCTATTGACCTTTGACACTCTGCTTTTTGAGAAATAAGCACTTTGTTGTTCAGATTGTGTAACCTTCTTCCTTATTTTTAGTTTTTTCTGCTGTTGAGAACTTGAAATCAATCAACTGCTTTCTTCTCTCTTATTTGACTGAGCGGGAACTCTGGTGAAGGGCATCAGAAATCTGTGAATCATCTCATTTGGTTTTTTGAGGTCATTTTTCTTAGAATCTTTCTTTTGTTTGAGATTTTTTGATTTGCTTTGTTTTATTTTGTTTTATTTTTTGCTTCTTGTTTCAATCATAGCAAGAGGGTGTGTTGTTTGTGTGAAATTTTCTTATGCTCGTCTGAATCTCCTTGATCTGAAAGGGTAGTTGGCAGGATAAGTTTTGCATTGAATTAATCATCATTCGCATACGAACAACAAAGATACAACTTAGTGATTGGTTTGCATATTAGAAGGCATTTCTGAAATGTTTTAGCATTACATTGGATTTGATTGAGAACAAATTGATTGAGGACATTCCTTATTAGTGTTTGATAGTGAAAACGACTCTTTCTCTCTCCCTTAAATAGGCATTCATTGAAAAGAAATGATTGCTTATCATCTTTTATGCATTATTTTGGGAATTGAGTCATCATTCCATCAGTTTCACTTTCATACACCCTTTGAGTAAAGAACAACTGTAAAACGAACGCTAATTAAAAATTATCTAGAACATTTTTTATTTTTAGGATCCTCCACCAACATTAGACTAGGATTAGCACTTTGGATTAGGCTGTGAGTACAACTCCCCAAAGTTTCCAAAACAAACATTAGCATCCTGAGCTAGGGAGAGTCAAATCCAATTGTCGTATAGGTTTTCTGGGATCCCCCTCTCACACAGGGGTTACGCACGAGGTCACATTCGGGCGAATTATGGAGATTATCCCTCCATGGTTCAAATATTTGTAGTGGTCGGATTGTATATTGGGGGTCACTTGAAGGTATACCCACGATTATGTGTGGGAGCCTCTCGAGTTTATTTCGGACTTGTTATCCTGCCCATACGTTTCGGATCGGACTGTCAAATGTACCCACCCAAGGACTCACAGCGAATTGGTGTCTTTAGCTACCATAATCTTTAGGTACTTACACAAGGTGATGGTGAAGGGAAGTCTTGTACATGGAATAGACATTGGTCAAACTCACTCGGGCTCCTTGGAGGGTAAATCCACAATTACTGCGTGGAATCTTGCACCAAGGTGAAAGTCCGTTAAGCAGGTCGCCATTGTAGCTATTCCACCATATCCTAGCCCCTTCTCGACTTGATCACGCAACGTTGGATTTCATCACCAACTAGTACGATCATCGAGGGAATTTTTCTTTGCTTGGTTGATTCCTAGATTTTATTAGTGTATGATGTTTCTTTTTGTTAGTTGGCCCTAGATTTTTAGTGTGTTCTGTTATTCTCCACAATTGAGCCTATAGACGATAAAGGTCTTTGCTGATCACGTAGGATGCAAGGGCTACCTCTGGAAGGCTATCAACCCTTACCTCCTCACCCTCCAGAAGACAACTACCATGGAGAGGTAGAAAATCAATCTGACACTGGAAGTGTTATTTCTCCTCCGTTAAATCACTCAGAAGGTGCTTTGGTTACGGTTGAAAATCCCACTCCTCACACTACATCTGTGTCGATAACCCCTCTCAAACCACTTTTGCTTCATTTAGACTCCCTTGGGAACGTCATAGATGAAGAGGTCCCACGATTACCAGAGAGAACTTTTACCGAAACATATATGGGATCCTCAGAACCAATATTTGGTGATGAGTATAAGAATCTTGTTCATCCTAGCACCGCAGTAGATACAAATCCCACACCTACTCATTTTTTATGGAGGACTTCATCGGGACGCGATCTCTATGAGCATTTCTAATCCTTTTGACAACCCTTTTATCCTCATGACCCTCCTGGTGAAACAGGACCGTCCGGTCAAACCATGAGTCACCCAATCGATCAGGTCATTAACCCTATTGTTACGTCAGCACAAGTCTATCCCACTGCTGGAATCATCCCCTCTGCTCATGTCCAAAGAACTTCAATCCCTACCCTCGTTTCTACAAGTTTTTCCTCTACATCTCCACATGTTCCATGCGATCCTGCTGGGACATCTTTTCACCCGAGAATGCAGACCCCTGCCAGCCAAAACACAATCGATCGAAGGGAAACCACCATCTAACAAACCTTTCCCTCCTAGAGGACTGCCATTCTGTGGTGGGCCTACCCCTCCCGAGGGACAACCCCCTTTTAATGCTCCTCCTGGAGGGCACCCTCCGTTTGCTAGTCATACCCCGGTCGTTAATCCACTGTTGGCAGGGGGGTAACCTTCGTTTGTTGGACACCCTTCACAATCCTAGGGAGTATCTTCAGGAGGCACTTCTATTCAACCCCACATTGGGGGACACTCATCTCATAACCACTAGGAGGAATTTCAAATCCTGTTCCTTCCGGAACATCTTACGGACAACCTTATCCGGGCAACATCCCAAACACCACCTGGAGTTCTCCGGGACCACAGTCTTATCCTCCTCATGGGTCTAATGTGTATCCACCTCCGAGATCTACTTCTTACCATCCTCAAGGGAAAAATGTTTATCCTCCTCATGGGAAAACAAATCACCCAGCCTATAATGCTCAGAACCCACCGGGTTACGCAAATGTTTCCCATCCATCATCGAATCCTGCTTATCCTAGACAGCAACAACTGTATGTAGGAGGACCTACTAGCTACAACTATCCACCTAACCCAGTTTATGGTCCTACTAGTGTTCCTATACCACACCAGTATCATCCGCAGATTAACTGACAGTTACCTTTCCTTGTGACTCTGGATCTCCCAGACTTGTCTCGGTTAACTAATGATCCTATTTTTCATTCATCGGTTTGGCCAGTCATTCCAGCTAAACTTCCCTCTGATATTCTGAAATTTGACAGAAAATCTGGCGAAGATCCAAACAACCATGTGATGACTTTCCATTTGTGGTGTTCATCAAACTCCCTCATGGATGATTCTGTACGTTTGTGTCTTTTCCAGCGAACACTTACAGGCTCGAAAGCAAAGTGGTATATTGAACTACCACGTGTTTCTTTTCATAATTTCAATTCCCTTGCCATGTCTTTCCTCATGCACTTTCAACTACCTATTCGCTACAAGATGGGTACTGAAATCTTGACCTCCCTTCTTCAAACTGACTCTGTGCATATCTCTGACCATATTCATGAGTGGAGGCGATGACGAAGGATGATCAAGGTAATCATTCCTGACATATTATTGGCGGAATGGTTTACTAAATCACTTTTACCGCTGATCACTCGCGATGTCGCTATGGGTGGCGTGGTCACAGAGGAACAAGCCATTGCTCGGGCTCAGTACTTAGATTTGGTTTATTCATAATCTAGTACTTTGTATGATTTTCTTATGAATGTTGCTCGAGCTAATACCGATCCATATAATCCGTCATCCTCATCTCATATGGATGGTGTTATCGGTTCCGTCAAAAATCAATCTACTTCCCAATCGACCACACTCTCCTCTACCTCCCCCCAAAATCAGATCTCTAAGGTGAATGCAGTTCAATCTTCCCCTTCACAACAATCCGGAGGTAAGAAGAAGACAAAGAATAAATCAAAAAATCAAGCTCAAACACCTGCTACCGAAAAGAAACCACAACGGAAACTGAAATTATCATGTATCATTTGTGGTGATGATCACTACACTCGATACTGTCCACTTTGCAATGAAGTGGCCAAAATTTTCCAAGGAAGTCACAACCCGCTGTGCTTACTCAACCTTTTCCACAGAAGCAATCCATGGTTGCTCAAACCCCCTCTCCTGGGGGCAGTTCTAGCCATATTAATGATGAGGCCTCATCGAGTGCACATATTTATATGTTTAATGGGATTAATTTGACCACTCTCTCTAAGACATACAACACACTAGGTAACCCTGACAAAGGAAAAGACACTAACGGTATCGGTACTTTACCGGATCTATCACCGTCCTCCGTTAGTCTTCCATCGGTTAATCCTCCATATGGACCACTTCAGATTGAGAAACCCACGTTCGACTCTATATTACGCCCTCCTAAGAGCACTATCTGCAAAGCTACCTTTAATCCTAGCTCATGTGCCACCCAGAACTACAACATTGTTGAAGATTTGGCTCAAGCACCATGTGATATGTCCGTGTTAGAAGTTCTACAACACTGCCCCAGTCAACATAGAACACGTTTGGCTGCTATTGGCGCTGTTGATCCTAATTCATCCAACCATATCATGTTTAACCTGGACAATTATGCGTCTCAACCCTCCCACCAACTTGCTTTCCAAGTTGATGTTGTTGTTCACAATCAACAAATCCACCGAACTATTCTGGATGAGGGACCCTCAACTTGTGTCTGGTCTTTATCGTGTTGAAAAGGTTTAAAATCACTCGCACTTAACAAATCCCAACGATGTTATGCGCCTTCGATGGGTGAGGTTTTCATCCCCATGGGCTTTTACAGTCCCTGCCCATCCAATTGGGTGGCAAAATTGTTACTATTGATGTCGAGGTGGTCGATGCTCCCCTCGATTACAACTTGTTACTTGGAATAAGTTGGCTTTATTCTATTACTATTGTTGCCTCGTCAGTTTTTTGATGTGTACAATTTCCTCATCAGGGCAAAATTCTCACTATTGACTAGTTGGATTTCTGCACGACTGATGCTCGCGCTCCCACTACCAACAATATTCCTTTCTTAGGAGACCACAATATCACGTATGAAAGCATTGGTGTTGGCTTACTGAAAGATTCTAGCCTCATGGGTACCTTCCCTACACCACTTCCACCGACTACACATCATATTGCCACCGTCGATATGATTTCGACCGCGGCTTATCAATCTTTGGAATCATCTGACCCTTGGATTGTACCTCATCCATTGGAATTTGATGCACTAGATGACACCGTGCCACTTAGTCCAGCCAAAACATCATATGTTTCTATCCAATTAGCTTCTCCCTCGTCGGATGACCAACATCTATTGGCACCTGACGGTTCCTCGATGCAATCATGGTTGATTTCCTTGTCATCTGCGATTGACTACATTTCTCCAATTTTTCCCTCGAATGAATCTATCATGGAAATGTTGAGCATTGAAGAGCTACCTCGGGATGATAACCATCATCGATCCTCTTTTCTTCCCCCTCGCGAAGAAATTCGGGCAGATATACAGTCTATCTCCCCTTCTGATGTCGATTTTCTGTCATCTCCCATGCCTTCAACTTCTGACGATTTGGATCCAGTAGTTGATATGGTGATCTCTTCGGTATGGCTATTGGAGCCTGATCTCTTTACCCCTGTCGTAGCTCTTGACATGTGTTACTTCCAAAGTGATTATCTTCCATCCAGCGAAGATCTCTTGGAAGCCATGACTGAGTTTTGTCCCTTGACATGGTGTCCTTCCAGAGAATTATCCTCTTGGAAGCCATGATCAAGAAGAAGCCATGAGCATAGTTTTTCCTCTCTGTAGCAAGCTCGTTAAAAAATGAAACAGAGGCTACGAGCATAGTTTCTCTTCGCTGTAGCAAGCTCGTTAAAAAATGAAACAACAATCTGGGGATCGAACCCGAAACCCTGAGCATAGTTATTTTCTTGTGTTAAGCTCGTTAAAAAATGAAACAGTCACCTCTCTTGAACCTTCTTTTCATCCACCCTTCTCCTTTTTCTCATCCAGTAAAGAAATTGGTGACAACCTCAAAGTCAGTGAATGAATTGAAGCTTGGAGGGCATGTCTCCAGCCTTTGATGATCATTCTGGAGCTAAGCCACTAGCTGTTAAGCTGGGGGCATACCAATCTTAGTCTTTGTTCTTTCTCATGCTCGTAAATACATGAGAATGCATCCGGGTAGACTTTTATCTCTTTTTTTGGACCTGTATGGATACACGAAAAAGGAACCCCCTGGAGTCATCTTTAAGCTCTTTTCAGGCTCTCTAAACATGAAAATATTGTTGAGTGATCTTGCTTCATTTCCCACTTGTTAAAAGGTTTGAAAGGGCATCTTTCGAGTGATAATTTATCTCTTTTTCGGCCTCGCAAGACTAACATTACGAAAAAGGACAACATTAGAGTCATCTTTAAGTTGTTTTCAGACTCTCTAAACATGAAAAGATTGTCGAGCGACCTTGTTCTCTTCACGCTCATTAAAGTATTTGAAGAAAATGTCTATTGAGCGATAGTTTATCTCTTTTTCAGTCTCATCAGACTACTTTACAAAAAAGGAACTAAGAGAGTTCTCTTTTAAGTGTTTTTCCAGACTCTATAATCATGAAAAACCTTCGAGTTTTCTATCTTTGGACTCGTTAAACAAACATCGACAGGCCCATGCGGGATCGAACCCTTACTTCTTTTAGTTCGTTAAACAAAGGAAGAGGAACTTACCGAAGGTGAGTTATATCGAGCATGTGTTACCCTCCTCGAGTTCATTAAATTAAAAAGAGGTACTCGTCTATCTAGATGGGGGAAAAATTGAAAGAAGCAAGCCAAGCAGTTTTTGAGAACATTACCAGTAACTCTTAGAGTCACCCTTGAACACGACACTTTATTTTTGCACACATCTTAATCCGCTGAACCTCTGCACTGAACCAATCCTCTGATTTTTTCTTACTCCTTTGGGTCACCCAACGAAAGTCACAGTATCCACTGCATCATCGTGTTTTGGTCCATGTCATGTTTCTGCTGTTATGCCTCAATGTTCAAGGGAAGTATCTGCTTCGAGAGTCAACCATCACAAATATATTGTCTCAATACCCATGTCAGTCCATGATCATTTGATCTACCAATTACATCTCTGTGTCTGTTTCATGTCGTTGATGGGGGATACATCAAGGCCCTCCTTCGACGAGTCTATTCCTATCGAATTCAACACATTATCCAGGAACTAGACTTAGAAACCAATTAGTACTTTGGGACTTGCATTCCTCAATGGCAGGCCTCCTCACATTCGACAGTGGGTTTACATCATTGACCTCTGATTGGATGATTCCATGGATGTTCGACTTCAGCTCATCCATTCACATTCGTTGGAATGTACTAGGGTAACTTGGGAATCATTGACATCAATGATGATTTCCCTCGCGTTTGTTAACGGTTTACATCATTGATCGGTAATCAAGTGGTTTATGCCATGTTCGACATCAGGACATCTATTCACATGGTTAGATTCGTACTACATCGAGATCGGTAAGAAGACCCTGGGTTGAGTGATCACTCTGATATGTACTTTGCCCAGGTTGCGACGGAGTTTCTCTTGAACAATGACACATATACTGTCACATAGATCCACTTTGTATTGGTCGTGGCTATGTCTTTTCATCTCGTAGATCCACTATGTATTCTTCATGGCTATGATCAATTCAGGTCATAGGAGTATAGATCCACACTGTATCTTCTGTGGCTATACCTGTTATCAATATAATTATGGATCCGCAATGTATTTTATGGCGGCCATATCTTGCAAGTCTTTATCACCCAAGCATAGGTATACCTGCCTTGGGTTTGAAACATGTCATAATATTTGTTGGATGTTTGTGTGCAGCTTCTATCAGGTTCTCTGAGTCCACACCCTTGCTTTAAAGATTTGTAAAGCGTTTCGGCCATCGTTCTCTCTTCTGACCTCACGCTTTAGGGGGCATTCTGTTACACATGAAATTTGCACACCTAGGTACTTTGCCCTAAGTGTCATAAAGTGTCATATAAGTGTCTCATACACCTTTGACACCATGGAATAGGTACTTCGTCCTAAGTGTCATAAAGTGTCATATAAGAGTCTCATACACCTTTGACACCATGGAATAACCTATGTCACAATCCCTAGTCAATGTGGAGGAGGGATATATTACATGAAGGCCAAAATACCAAGTACACATGAATTATTATCAATATTCATGGAAAATGAATTGATTAAGTGTGAGAATCAAGTGCACATGAATTATTATTATTATTCATGAAAAAGAAAGTAATTAAGTGTGAGAATCCACCTCACATTTGGTTTCCTATTTTTTAGGGAAGGTGGAGGATCTCATGGATGGTTGAAATATTTCCTCCTTAAAATCCTTGAGAGATATTTCCTCCCCAAAATCCTTAAGAGATATTTTCTCCCTAAATATCTTAGAGATCCCTTTCTTAGTGGATTTGATGAGAGATCCTCTCCATGGTGGTTAAGTCTCCAAATCTTATATAATGAGGGATTTCCATGGAGGAAGGGAGAAGAGGAGTTCAGAGATACCAAACTTATGATCTTAGGAGAAGGGAGATGGAAAGAATTGTGAAGCATCTAACTTATGATCTCATGAGGAAGATGTCATTTGGAGCATCAACATTCTGTGTGTGGACTATTTAAGCAAGGGTTTGGACAAGGAGTGCTTGGTGAAGCTACTGCACTACATCCATGGCTGTAAGTAACACTTTGTTCTCATCAATATAATCAATGCTTGGCATGTTTCTTTCAAACTTGTACTTGTTCCATATAAGTTTATCTACAGTAGATGGATTTATGCTTTAGCTAATCTCAGTAGAGTAGGAAGTTGTTTGTACTTGTGTTTTTCTTGCAGGATCTACCAAGGAGCTCAAGATCGAAGCACATCCTGGACCTTGCAGGGACAAACAACGTTCATAAGGTACATGCTTTCCTCCTTCTATTGTGTTCATCAAAATTGATTAGATCTAAAAGGAAGTTAGTGTCCATGCTAAGCACTTTCTGTCTTAGAGTTAAGAGTCTAGCTCTCAAGAGGAGGTCTATCTGTCCGTAGGGAGATTTTCCTACAACACTAGGTCATGGAAGATAAAGGAGAATAAAATCATCATGTTCTACAGAAATTGGACCTACTAGACAAGAAATTTGAGGCCATATGCAAAGTAGTCTTTGATGTGGAAATCTTGTATCATGTCCCATAGATAACCAAGATTCTCCTATTGCAATGGCATGCTAAGCTCAGACTCCTAAGGGTACACCATCCAATCCCATCAAGTTGGATGGGGATCTTGAAGATTCAGTGGACACCCATAACTAGTAGTACCCTCTAATGGAACCACAAGGCCATACTTCTTGTTGTTTTATAATAGTGTAACTAGGAATAGTTATGCTCTTTCTATAATTTTGTTTTAGAATATATTTTGTGTCATTACCTAGTAATGTCCAGCTATTATAGCCAGCTAATAAGTCTATACTACTATCAGCATCCTTTTGACCAAACTCTCAGTATTTTTGGAATGTTACGAACTTGGTTTCCCCAATGGAAGATCACATAAAGTTTTTCTTGTACTCTCTATTGTGATATATTAATATAAGATTAACTAGATTAACATGGGGTAATATATATATATATATATATATATATGTTTGTGCGTGTGTGTGTGTGTGTGTCTGTGTGTGTGCTTAAATGCTTAAATTATCATACCAGAATAGAAGTACACACCATGTATATATTGTGAGTGTGGAGCACAACTCCAAGATATATAATTTATACAATAACTCCTTAAACAATAGGAGAACCTCCTCCACATAACCAAATACATCACAATTCACCTCTCCACAATATTGAATGCATGATCTCTATATATACCTATTCACACCTACACATGAGGCCCCTTTACTATTAGGTCGACCCTATAACATATATATTTACACATTACATGTACATTTATCCCCATATATGCCCCCCTTGAGGTCATATCATATACATTTAACCCTATATATTCCCCCTTTGGATCATAACATAGTACCCTCCTTCAAAAATCTTTGTCCTCAAAGCTTTGCAATTAAAGGCTTCACATGTGATGAAACCAAGTAATATGTTTTTCTTATGTTCTTGATTTCTTCTTTCCATTATTCCATCCATCCAAAATCAATTATTTTCGGTCGTAATCCATGGTGACTAGTTTTTGCATAATTTCCTTGCATTTGATTCTATGTATTTTTGTTGAAGCTTCTCCAATTTGTAGTAGATGTTGGTCTATAATAATATATTTTTGAATAATGGTTTTTTGATGCCCTATTCCATGAATATTGATGAGTATTCCATTTTATTCCTTGATAATGTTGATATTGATCTTCTTGTCTTCCTTGAAATATATCCGGATAATGGGGGTGTTGATATGGTTTCACATTTCATGGTTTTTTTTCACGTTGCACATGCATTTCATCTATCTTCTTTTCAAAGACAATGGCACCCTCTATCCTCTTTCCTTGGTCTTTGATTACACTAGCCTTGAAGATAATACCATCATATTTGGCACGTACATCCTCAAGATGAATTTCAACTTCTTCAAGTATCTTATGGTGACCTTCTTGAATCTTGTGTTCTTTCTCCTTATGAAGTTGAAATGTCACCCCAGTTATCAAATTCTGACGTCCTTCTTCAATTTTGGATTGCATTTCTGATTTTACCTCATTATTATTTGGGGATTCCTCAACCTTCTTGTAAATTTCCTCTTTAAGTCTTTTGGTAGTTTCTTCATCTAGTATCCTTTTTGTTTCTTGATTTTGACAATGCTTATTTTCTTCTTTCAATCTATTAACCTTATCAAATAGTTTTTTATTATGGTTTCATAATCTACATATTTCTTCATCTTTCTTTGTCAAATCTTCCCTTGAATCATCATTTTCCCACTTTGCTTTGTTATTCTTCTTGATTTATGTTCTTAACTTCCTTAATAAGTGATTCATTAAGGGATCATATTTTAGATGGCTACTCAACCTTATTCTTAATCTCTTCCCTTTCTTCTTTTAATTCATCTTGAATTATATGCATTGCCTCCATTTTTGAGTCCTTGATCCATTTGTTTGAGAAGAGTTCTTCAAATTTTTCCCATGTGGAGTAGAGTCTAGTATCTTCATCAAGGATTCTCCACCACTTAGAAGCTCCACCCAAAAAATAAAAATATTCCCCACAAGAACTCATACCAGTCCTCATACCATATTCCTTTGCCATCCTAAACCATTCCATAGGACTAATTTCAGCTTTATCTTCATCTTCACTAAAGTTAGGTATTGTCATTGATTCGTAATTGAGGTATAACACCAATCCTCATCTTCCAACCTCTGTAAATTATGAATAATGATCTAAAATAGTGATAATCCTTTCTCCAAAATAATAGTATATGTTTTCTCTTTCCAATGGCTTTTGAATCATCTTAATTGGACATCTCAGTCAAAATTTATGATAGTTTTAACTGAACATACCTTTGAAACCCTGATTTGGAGTTTGTTCTTCTGGATGACCTTCCTTCTGATGTATTTCAAGAATTTCGGCCACTATGAGTATGAAATTTTGACCTGTAGTAGTCTGAAATTCCTTCTCTACATTGCCACAAGTCTGCCTGAAATTGGATGTGCCAAGTGAAAGTTAGGGTAATTTTCCCATACCTTTCTGATTTTTGGCCTTTCTAGGAGAGTCAAATTGTACAGAATGCCACACATACAATATTCAATATCAGATTCTGAAATTTGTACCAAAAATAATAGGGAATGTCTTATTTCCAATGCAATTGGTCTCACTTAACTTTGATCCCCTATGAAGAATATATGACTATTTTACTTGGAACACATGTTTGAGACTAGTTATAGGACACGTCAAAAACCTTATCTTCCACAGAGTGTATCTCTGAAAGTAAAATGACACAGAAGATGAATTTCATAAAAGAAAAACCAAGGATTTTCCTCTTTCCAATGGAACAAGTCTCACTAAATTTGGATTATCACTTAAGAATATATGACATTTTTACCCGAAACACCTATTTGAGACTAGTTATAGGACTGGTCAAAAACCTTATATTCCACAGGGTGCATCTCAGAAAGTAAAACGACCCAAAATATGAAATTTGTACCATAGGTACCATGATATGTCTTGTAAATATCCTCTAATTTTTACTTTCTGAAGTGGACCCAAAAAAAATTCATAGCAAAAATTCCAAGATGACTTTCTTGAGGCAGCAAAACCCTAGGGTCGATGCTCTGATACCAAATGTAATGATCCAAATGCTTAAATTATCATACCAAAATAGATGTACACACCATGTACTAAATGTGAGCATGGAGAAAAACTACAATATAGATAATTTATGCAATAACTCCTTAAAAAATAGGAGAACCTCCTCCACATAACCAAATACATCACAATTCACCTCTCCACAATAA
The DNA here is from genome assembly GCA_032191745.1 of Picea mariana. NCBI lineage: Eukaryota > Viridiplantae > Streptophyta > Pinopsida > Pinales > Pinaceae > Picea > Picea mariana. The sequence continues at coordinate 280,062 of JASDQU010100710.1, read as the reverse complement.
TAAATACATGATCTCTATATATACCTATTCACACCTACACATAAGGCCCCTTTACTAGAAGTATGACACTATAACATATATATTTACACATTACATGTACATTTAGCCCCATACATCCCCCCCCCTTTGGGTCATATGATATACATTTAACCCGATATATTCCCCCTTTGAGTCATAACATATGTGTGTGTGTGTGATGATGGTGATAATGATGATGATGATTAACGTCCAATGAGACCAATTGGTCTATCATAACTTACTAAGGTAAGAGATTACTTTGATTTCTTTAAAATTGTATTTATGTGCTCAAAAAGCATTGAGAAAAGTGTTCCAAGATCACCATAGTTTTGATGACTTAGGAGGTTAGGAAGGTCTGTATTGTGGTAAATATTTTTAAATTGGGATCTAATTTGGGAATAGGAAGGGAAATCTAAGAGGAAGTGTTTTTCATCTTCAACCCTCTTAGTGTAACAAATATGGAAGATTCTTTCATCCTGTTAGTAACATTTCTCGTCCATGGCACAAGAGCGTTCAGGTCTGTAAGTGGCGCGAGAAGCACCCAAGCACAGCACGGAAAAATCTCATTTTGGGCTTCCAAGCAAGTAAGCGAGCAAGATTATATTGTCAATGGTTAGGATCCATCCATAGGAGCAGATCAACGGTTGGCGGGAAATCGTGGCTAGCGGAGCTGCGTCGAGATTAGCGCGATGGATAGCAGTCGTCCATCCAAGGGACACATGGCGTGAGATCTAGTCACGTCGGTTTTTCGGCATTCGGGAGTTCAAAGGGTGAGGGTTCTATGTCATTTTATATCTCGAAACCCTGAACCCCGAAGCGCCAAAAGCGCCAAGAGTCAGGCCCGCAGTATTGCAGAGCAGTCGCAGCCGTCCATCCAAAGGGGACACGTGGTGCACGATGAGGCCCCTCACCTTTTCGCTCATCGCTACTCCGACGCACAAGGAGCAGCTCCTTCATATCCCCAAAACATGAAGTGCCAGGTGAGTCCAAGACCATCAGATCTGAGAGGGACGCGTGGCACCAAATTAATCCGTCTCGGCGTTTCTCTCATCGGGATTTCAAGAAGCAAGGATCAGCCCCTTCCTATTCACGAACGTCGAAAGCGCCTTTGAGAGTAAACACAGGGTCACAGCCCGTGGTCACTTGGGAAAGAAAAGAGCTGCACAAGAGGGGCCAAAGGCGTCGAGTTTGTTCACAGAGGGGATCACCGCGATCTCCAGGTGCCATCGGATTCGACCTCGATCCTGGTCTTCGCTTGGAATAAATGAAGGCAAGAAGGGGTGTTTGAAACCTCTCCTCATTCATTAAGTGTGAGGTATGGAGGGTCTGGCAAGCGGTCTGCTCGAGAAGGTCCTGTGTACCCATTTTTCCAAAGAAGCCATGCCGAGTTCTAGACTAGCCGGAGGAGGTATGCACACGCTAGCTCGACACTTAATGGCTCAGCTACTCCCCTTGCAGGAGCCACGCGTAGTTAAGGTGGCGTCTGACAAAGAATACCCGCTCGAATTTGGCTGAAGGGACACCAAGCCTTGGATGACTGAGCACGTCGATGTTAGGCGAATTTCTCTGAGTATATAAACTCAGTCTTTGTATTTTGTAATCTATCGATGGTTGAGCAAGGCTCCCGATTGTAAAACTTTAATGAAGCATTGTTATTCTGGTTATGCATGGAATCTTGAGACTTCTTGCCTTATGAATGTCAGTTTCTTTCATGTCTCTGTTTACACTGTATTAGAGCAGCTCAGAATTGGAGGATCCAGTTGAGCTGTAACTGTTATAGGATGATGTAGGTTGGATCACTGTAATAGTTGCATTGTTTCTAATCGGTATCTGTAACTTCCTTAGTGCTGAACGACTTGGAATTGGAGGATCCAGTCAAGTCCCCCTTTCAGTTTCCCGAAGCCCTGAACCAAGAGGATCTTGTATTCATAGTTTTTCTTCTACAAACTACCAAAAGGCCTATTGCCTAAGGTAGTTTGCTCACTCTTCTTACCAAGTCTTCCACCTTTTCATATTTTAAGCAACTCACTGACTGAAGTTAGATCAAGACCTCCTTTGTTCCTTGCATACCAGACCCAGTCCCCGAGTTAGAGTGATATCTCCTCGAGTCTCTACCCATTTGATCACCCATTAAAAACTATCGTGACATAAAACTGATGGGCTTTGGGCTCTGCTCCTGCAAGCAATCCAGGAGTGACTTCTGACGCTAACATTTCAGGCGCCGTTGCCGGGGACGAAGTTGAAGATTTTCCCCAGGATTGAACGACATTGAGCCTCTGATTCTGAAGGTGCATCAGGTATCAGAGCCTTTAAATATTGCTACTATGCACCTGGTGAATCCACTGTGGAGAACCTGCCATGTTAATTGTCACTTTCATAGGTAGACACACGAGGTCTCATCCACAGCTGCCTCTAGCTACACCTGAAACTGATCCAGAGGTGGTTCTCAGAAAAGGAAAGTCCCTTGGAGAAGAAGCTTCCACCGCCGAACTAGGTAATCCTCCATCTCCTTCTGTAGGAACTCCATTTTCTCCTCCTCAGTTTCTTAATAGACCTCTTTCTGAGGTTTCCCGTTTCCTGAATTTTGGGAGTGTTCCTGCTGAGTTTTCCCCTCCTGGTCTGGGATTGGAGGGAGAAATCCTTGTCACTCCCCTCTCCTCTGAAGTTGTACCTTGGCGTAGACCCAGGACTACAGAAGATTTCCCCACTCCTATATTTACCATTCCTCCTCTTGTTACTGTTACCCCTCCCACACAAAAAGGAGCATCTGCTGATTTGAACCCATTGGCCTTCTCTTTAAATCCCCTTTTGTTTCCCATTCCACTTCGAGACTCAGTCCTAGTAGTCCCTTCTCGAACTCCTTCTCCTCCACCTAATATTCCTATGGCTGGTGCTAATCCCCCTCTAAATAGAATGGACGCCATAGTCGCTTCCAGATATGCTCCCTTAATCCTACCCCATCCTATGAATCCTCTCCCTGCTGGAGATTACTTGAAGTATATGCCCAAGTTCACTAGGGAAGGGGACATAACTGCGGAAGAGCACCTGGCTGCTTTCTACAGTTATGCAGACAACCTGAACATTGACAATGAATATGTTTGGATGACAGTCTTCGTCCAGAGCCTGGATGGTGAGGTGAGAAAGTGGTTTAGAGGATTGGCCCCCAGATCTATTGCTGGGATCGAAGCCCTTGATGGTGCTTTCCTGAGACAGTGGGGAGATAAGAAGGATTTCATGTACTACATGACAGAGTTTGGATCTTTGAGGAAGATGGAAGGAGAGTCTGTCTCGGACTTCTCCAAAAGATTTAATAAGATGTATAATAAAATCCTTGCCGAAATAAAACCCTCAGAAGCCTCGGCCAAGATTTCTTATGCTAGTGCGTTTGGCCCCGATTTCTGTCTTTTATTGAGAGAAAGAAGAGCCACCTCCTTAGCTAAAATGCAAGATGCGGCCATAGAAGTGGAATCCAATGTATTAGCAACTGATAGACTGAGGAACAAGGCCGATGCAAACAGAAGAAAGGGAAGATCGGAAACATCAACTTCTGGCCCATCGGTGCCCCACCCTCAAGTGGATGAACTGACCAAGATGGTGAAGTCTCTGTCTGAAGAGATGGAGGGAATGAAGGTGGAGGGGAGGAAAGCATACAAGGGCCCTCAAAACACCGAAAACAAATGAGGTTTCAGGAGGAAAAACAATATTACTTCCCCGACTGTGCCAAGAGAGAGGGGAAGAGACAGAGAAGACCAGAAAATTCAGGCCCCTTTTCAAAACAATTTTATGGCTGAGGAAGAAGAGGGGGAAACAGATGAGATGGATCCTGAAATCCATTGCTTCGGAGACACTCCTCCTTTTCCTCATCTCACTCAATCAGCATACGAGGAGTCTCTCATGGACAGTCAGCTAAATGAACTGAGCAAGGGAGACAAGGCTAGTGGTAGCCAAGGCAGGTATGATCTGAGGTCTAAGAAAAAGACAGTAGCACATGATGTTCCTGAGCAATCCACCAGAACAGAAAAGCCTGCTAATGAAGTAGCAGACAGTCACAGAGGTAAGAAGCTCCAACCCCTCTCTCCCATTGTCCAGAGTCAGGCTCCCGAAATAAGAGAAATCCCAAAACTTACATCTTCTTTTAATTTCGAGCATGAAATTCAAAAGATCAGAATCCCTATGCCCCTAACCGAATTGATTAAACATGAAGGGTTCAAGAAATGCTTCTCTAAGATCTTATAGTCTGAGGTCTCATGCCTTCCCACAGACTCCATCAATTTGCAAGATGAAAAGCCTGCAATTATTCTAGGTCCTATGGTAGAAGACAGGAATGACTCATCCCCTCCCTTCTACACTTCCCTGAACATACATGACAAGGTACTACACAACTTCTTGATGGATTCGAGGGCTTCTCACAACCTCATTCCCAAAACTGTCGTGGAATATTTAGGGCTAGAAATCACCGAGCCTATCATGACCTCTATTCCTTTGACTCTAGAAAAGTTCAATGTCTAGGAGTTATCAAAGACCTGGTCATGACCTTGTTTCAGTTGCCCATGAAAAGTGTGGTCATGGATATTGTAGTGGCTGATGTCCCCCCCAAGTTCGGTATGTTGTTATCAATATCTTGGATAAAAAGACTGGGGGGAACTTTGCATATGGACCTCACATATGCTACTATCCCATTGTTTGGAGGAGAACATAGGAGGCTATACAGGGAAGCCCAACTGGCCTATATAATCAGTGATGAGGCCAACCCTACCAACCATCCCATTTTTTCCTTGGACACTGATTTAGGTTCCAGTGTACTATATCTCACTAATGCTCTCGAGCATCCTCTAAAACTCAGAAAGCCGCCCACCACTTCCTATGAATTTCCCCCCTCTATCACCCCCGTCTGGAAAATGTTCTTTGACGAAGCCTTTTCCAGGGAAGGCGCTGGAGCTGGGGTGTTTTTTGTGTCACCTTCTCAGGAAACCTACTCAGGAAACCATATCTCTATCATACAAACTAGAATTTCAAGCTACTAACAATGTGGCAGAGTATGAAGCTCTTGTCCTAGGATTAAGAGCCGCAAGGGAAATGGGAATTCAGGAAGTAGCAGTTTTCATAGATGCAGAGTTGGTGGTCCAACAGATCAGAAGTGCTTATCAGGCTAAGCATCCTCGACTCAGAAGATACAGAAATGAGGTATGGGACTTAATTGGCAGCTTCTTCTTAGCATTCAACATCTCTTTTGTCCCAAGAGAGAAGAACACAATGGTAGATTCCTTGGCTAAATCAGCAAGAAATTTCAAAGTACCCTTGCCGCCCAAATTCAGATATGATGTAGAAGTAAAATACAGGCCCTCCATACCTGACAATGTCAAACATTGGAAGGTATTCGAGGATGATCTCGAGATCAAGAAATTCTTGGAGATTGTCGAAGAATTTTCAGAGATGCATATCGACCAAGATTTTGTCTCTGAAAAAGGGCTTGATGGGGGTAAGTTGCTGAGTAAAATAGCAAAGCATGACATTGTGCAGCTCCCCAGCAACCATATTCCAAGGGGACTGGTTCCTTTGGAAATTCTTTTTGATAGAAATGATGTGTCATTAAAGGGGGAAATATCAGAGGATGACGCTGGTACTATTCAGTGCAACATTGGCACCAAGAGTGAGCCCAAGTTTGTCAAATTGTCAAGAATTCTGACAAAGGAGAAGAGGTATGAATACATTGGACTTTTGAGGGAATTTGCTGATGTTTTCGCTTGGACCTACAAAGATCTCAAAACATATGACACTTCTTTCATTGAGCATAAAATCCTGTTGAAAGGGGAGGCAAATCCATTTAGGAAGAAGCTGAGGCAGATCAATCCTATGTTGTTGCCTATCATGGAGAGGGAAGTGAAAAAGCTGCTTCAAGCTCAGATCATTGTACCACTGAGATATTTAGAGTGGGTGGCCAACTTGGTACCAGTAAGGAAAAAGAATGGAGAAATCAGACTCTGTGTAAACTTCAAAAACCTGAACAGGATCTCATGGAAGGATAATTACCCCTTACCAAAGATGGAACATATATTGCAGCGGGTATCAGGAGCATCCAGAATGTCCATGATCGATGGCTTCTCTGGCTACAATCAAGTCTCTATTCTTCCTGAGGACAGGGAAAAGACGACATTTACCACTCCATGGGGCACATTCATGTATGCCAAGATGCCTTTTGGATTGATGAATGCAGGGGAAACGTTTCAACGTGCCATGGACATAGCTTTCATTGGGGAAAAGGATAAATTTTTGGTCATCTATCTGGATGACATCACAGTATTTTCAAAATATGATAAAGAACATTGTTGTCATCTCAGGAAGGTTTTCCTGAAATGCAGGAGTTTTGGCATTTCATTAAACCCCAAGAAATCTTTGTTCGCCATGCAGGAGGGAAAGTTACTAGACCACATAGTATCAGAGGAAGGAGTCAGGATAGATCCTAGTAGAGTTGAGGCAATACAAACCTTATCGATCCCAAGGTCCAAGAAGGAGGTCCAATCTTTCCTTGGTAAGATTAATTTTCTAAGGAGATTTGTTCCAAACTTTGCTAAGGAGGTAAAACTTATAACAGCCATGTTAAGGAAAGGAAATGAGGTGAGGTGGACTTCTGAATCCTGACATTCCTTTGAGAAAATAAAGAGGGCCCTGACTGAAGCCCCCGTGGTTATCAGTCCTGATTACTCGAAGGATTTCTTTATTTTCTCCTTTGCCTCACCTGACACGGTGGCCGCTGTTTTATTACAGACAAACAAGGTTGGGCTAGAGCAGCCTGTCGCCTATTTCCGCTGAGCATTGAGGGATGTCGAAGTTAGGCATGACACTATGGAGAAGAAGGCCTATGCCCTGGTAAAGGCTCTCAAGGCATTCAGAATCTATGTCCTGCAGTCAAAAATCATTGCCTATGTCCCCTTAGCTACTGTTAAAGACATTCTTATTCAGCCTGACATAGACAGGAGGAGGAGTAAGTGGATAGCCAAGATTCTGGAGTTTGACCTGGAAATAAAGCCTACCAAATTGATCAAAGGTCAAGGTTTAGCCAAGTTGTTGGCTGAAGCCAATTTCCAAGCTTTGGGGATAAGTTTCATCAATGAATGCTCAGGAATTCAGCAGGGTCGGTTTTGTGACATGGACCCTCAAAGGGAGCCCCCATTGGCTCGATGTCCCTGGTATAAGGATGTCATATACTTTCTACAAGAGTTGCGGCCTCCAGACGGCCTGCAAAGAAACAAAGCAAGAGCTCTAAAGCTCAAGGCAGTCAGATACTGCCTTATCGATCAAATTTTATACTAGAATGACCCCCCTGGGGGTGCTTTTAAAATGCATGAATTCACAAGAGGCCGATATGATCATGGTTGAATTTCACAGTAGCCTATGTGGAGGGCACCATTTTTGGAAGGCCACAGCCCACAAAATTCTCAGAGCCGGGTACTACTGGCCCACCTTGTTCGCTGATGTCCATAGAGGAGTTAGAGCCTGTATCCAATGTCAAAGACTTGCAGGAAAACAACAGCTCAAGTCCTTGCCACTAAATCCTATGGTTGTTTCAGGACCTTTCCAGCAATGGGGCCTAGATTTCATTGGAGAAATTCACCCCGCTTCCAGTGGGCAGCACAGATGGATCCTGACTACTACAAGTTTCTTTACCAAGTGGATTGAAGCTATCCCCACCAGGAATGCTTCTCACAAGGTAATCATTGGATTCTTGGAGGACCTCATCACAAGATTCGGTTGCCCAAGTAAGATTGTCACTAATAACGCAGCCTCTTTCAGGGCTGAGCCATTAGCCAAGTTTTGTGGGAAATTCGGGATCAAACTGATTCACTCCACCCCATATTATCCCCAGGGCAACGATTTAGTATAATCCTCCAACAAAATCCTGATAAGGATCATCAAAGGGCTGTTGGAAGACAACAAGAAGACCTGGCATTCAAGATTGAAATTTTCTCTATGGGCCGATCGAGTGACCACAAAGAGATCTATAGGCATGTCTCCTTTCCAATTAGTCTATGGAGTAGAGGCTATTTTTCCTTCTCATTTAGCCATTCCTGTAGCAAAATTCCTCCAGGATCATCAAGAAGAACCTGATGACATGGTCAAAAGAATTCATCAGCTAGTGGAGGTCCAGCAGGCCAGGGAGCAAGTAATGGATAGAATTCAGGACCATCAGCAAAGGATCAAGCAGGTTTTTGATAAGAATTCCAAGAAGTAAGAGTTTCAGATAGGAGACCTAGTACTGAAATGGGATGCTCCTAAACAATATAAAGGCAAGCACAGAAAATTCGAAGCCCTGTGGATCGGGCCTTTCAAAGTCTCCAAAGTTTTCTTGAATAACACCTACAGGTTATGGGATGTGAAAGATCAAGAAGCTTTCAATGGCCCTGTGAATGGGAATTTCCTAAAAAGATTTTTCTCTTGAGCTGCACATGGCTCTTTCGCGGTTGTAAATATTGTTTTTTCTTTCCGTCTTTAAGTTTTAAATAAATGAACCCATAGCCCAACAACAAGACACTGAAACTGCAAAATGAGTCCTTAGAGCATCATAGGGACGACTCTATCCCCCATGGAGCCTGATGTTAGTAACATTTCTCGTCCGAGGCACAAGAGCGTTCAGGTCTGCAAGTGGCGCGAGAAGCACCCGAGTGCAGCACAGAAAAATCTCGTTTTGGGCTTCCAAGCAAGTAAGTGGGAACGATTATATTGTCGATGGTCAGGATCCATCCATAGGAGCAGATAAACGGTTGGCGAGAAATCATGGCTAGTGGAGCTGCGCCGAGATTAGCGCGATGGATAGAAATTTTCCATCCAAGGGACACGTGGCATGAGATCTAGTCACGTCGGTTTTTCAGCATTCGAGAGTTCAAAGGGTGAGGGTTCTATGTCATTTTATATCTTGAAACCTCGAACCCTGAAGCGTCGAAAGCGCCAAGAGTCGGGTCCGCAGTATCGCGGAGTAGTCTCAGCCATCCATCCAAAGGGGACATGTGGTGCGCGATGAGGCCCCTCGCCTTTTCGCTCATCGCTACTCCGAAACACAAGGAGTAGCTCCTTCATATCCCTGAAACGCAAAGTGCCAGGTGAGTCCAGGACCGTCAGATCTGAGAGGGACGCGTGGCGCCAAATTAAGTCGTCTCGGCATTTCTCTCATCACGATTTCAAGAAGCAAGGATCAGCCCCTTCCTATTCACGAATGCTGAAAGTGCCTTTGAGAGTAAACACAGGGTCACAGCCCATGGTCACTTGGGAAAGAAAAGAGATGCACAAGAGGGGCCAAAGGCATCAAGTTTGTTCACAGAGGGGATCACTGCGATCTCCAAGTGCCATCGGATTCGACCTTGATCCTAGTATTTGCTTGGATTAAATGAAGGCAAGAAGGGGTGGTTGAAACCTCTCCTCATTCATTAAGTGTGAGGTATGGAGGGTCTGGCAAGCGGTCTGCTCGAGAAGGTCCTGTGTACCCATTTTTCCAAAGAAGCCATGCCGAGTTCTCGACTAGCCGGAGGAGGTCTGCACACGCTATCTCGACACTTAATGGCTCAGCTACTCCCCTTGCAGGAGCCACGTGCAGTTAAGGTGGCATCTGACAAAGAATACTCGTCCGAATTTGGTTGAAGGGACACCAAGCCTTGGATGACTGAGCACGCCGATGTTAGGTGAATTTCTCTGAGTATATAAACTCAGTATTTGTATTTTGTAATCTATCGATGGTTGAGCAAGGCTCCCGGTTGTAAAACTTTGATGAAGCACTGTTATTCTGGTTATGCATGGACTCTTAAGACTTCTTGCCTTATGAATGTCAGTTTCTTTCACGTCTCTGTTTACATTGTATTAGAACAGATTGGAATTAGAGGATCCAGTCGAGCTGTAACTGTTATAGGATGATGTAGGTTGGATCACTCTAACAATTGCATTGTTTCTAATCGATCTCTGTAACTTCCTTAGCACTGAACGACTTGGAATTGGAGGATCCAGTCAAGTCCCCTTTTCAGTTTCCCGAAGCCTTGAACCAAGAGGATCTTGTATTCATAGTTTTTCTTCTACAAACTACCGAAAGGCCCGTTGCCTGAGGTAGTTTGCTCACTCTTCTTACCAAGTCTTCCACCTGTTCATCTTTTAAGAAACTCATTGACTGAAGTTAGATCAAGACCTCCTTTGTTCCTTGCATCCAGACCCAGTCCCCCAGTTAGAGTGATATCTCCCCGAGTCTCTACCCATTTGATCACCCATTAAAAACTATCGTGACATAAAACTGATGGGCATTGGGCTCTGCTCCTGCAAGCAATCTAGGAGTGAATTCTGACGCTAACACATCCCATGGTGTTTTTGGAATTTTCAAACATCTAGTTTCACTATGTAGCTCATGAGAGTTTGTTCTTATTTTAGCAATGTTGATTTTCTTCTTTGCACTTCTAAAAACTGAGAGGTACTTTTTATATTCTAAATTAGGGTTGACCACCTCCTTGTAGTATCTTAGTTTCCTTCTATCCTCTAATTCTTTATCACACCACATATTCTACTTGAATTTAGAAGTGATAATATTTTTAATATTATCGTTATTCTACATGATGGCTTCTTCTTGTATTCCCCAATGATTTAGCCAAGATTTGGCATCTTTATGTCATCCCCACTTGAGCCACTCATGGTTTTGGATAGAGTTTCAAGCAATTTTTGGGAACCTCTTATTTCCCATGTTGTTTATCTTATTCTTGTAAGTTAGATATATAATCATAGCAATGTTATCGATGGGGGGAAGGCTTGCCTCTATGAGGAGGATAGGATAGGGTGTATTGCCCTTAATTTTGATATTATAAGTTATAAAGTTATTTTGGATATGTTCTATCTTTCTCTAGGATTCTCTAGAGATACTGCAACCTCAAAATTCACATATGTGTATGATTACTGGAGTGAGGAGAGTGTGAAAGAGGAATTTTTTCTTATCCCAAAGACAAAGTTCCACTAATTTACAATTTTTTTCAAGCCCATAATAATCTTTCCACCCTTCATTTATTATTTTCTCAATGCTATAGTTCCAATGGAGCTTGTGGTGAATATATATTCCAAGATATTTTTATGAAGACACTTCCTCCAAGCTATTGTTGTCATATACAAAATTATCGTAGGTGATCTTTTTGAATTTAATTATCATAACCTTTGTTTTGTTAGTGTTCACAGTCATGCCCATACTAGAGAAAAATTCCTTGAAGATAATAAATTGCTTACCCAGGTCATAGGGAATCTTCACCAGAAGCACAATATCAACATTATAAAGAAGATGGATGATGATTATACTAGCGAGATTCAGTCCAACACAACCTGCATCCTCCAAAAAATATTCCAACCTATCAATATAGATGCCAAAAAGGGTAGGGGATAGGGGACAACCTTGCTTGAATCCTATATTATAGTTAATTTCATCCAACCAGCCCTCAGTGTTCTTAAACTTGGAAAAAAAATTCTCATCTAGCCTTACTGTGACAGTTCTTAACTCAAAATGGACTTTATCTTATCAGATTTTAATGACACATTGGAAGCATCCCTAATGGATTTTCTAGAAATTTTACATTCATTATAGTACCAAGGGTTAGTTGTACGGTTTTTATTTTTACATAGCACCTCAATAGAGAATTTGTTAATGGAAGTAGAGAGGATTACTATAAAATTTTGATAGTCAACTTCAATATTGTTCTGATATGTTAATAGATTTAAATAATTACCTAAGTCATTTGAGAAAAGATCGAACTTATGTTTGTCAAAAAGTAAGTGCCTTTGGTTATCAGAGTGCTTTTCAATGGAGTTTTTGTGCATGGAAAAGTTTATAGTTAGGGTAAAAGGTCTATGATCATAGTCAAGTTCGTGCTCATCTAAAAGATCAAAGTTTATTATTTTGTTGTATATGGGGATATATGATATTGCATAGTCAATGACACTGCTACCCAGCCCATGGATACAAGTCATCCTCTTAGATTTTGGCCACTTAATTAGACAATTGAAAATTATTAAATATTGAGAACTATAGAGCTTGATTAGATAAGTACCAAACAAATTATCGATTAGGTCTTCAGAGTTTCTTTTGTATCTATTAGTTAAAACAAGGTAATCTTCTAGCCATAGAGGATTAGAGTTGGAATCATTACTTAAAATAATATCTTTATTAGTTGAATTTCTAGCATCAAAGTCTCCTAACATGAGGATATTACCTTCATTTTTCATATTGTACATATCTTGCTCTAAGCTTTTGTAGGAAGATTTCTTATCTAGATTTTTTGTTGTTGTATAAAAAGTAGAGTTAATAGGTATGAAGTAAGATATATAGATATTCTTAGTGTTAATATCCGATATCTCCAACCATATGTATTGATTGAGAGGATATTTCTTATGAAGCCAAATGTGAGGAGAGTGGGTGTGTGTGTGTGTGTGTGTCTGTGTGTGTGTTGTAAGCTAGCCAAAGAATCTCATATTAACAGAGAAAATCATTACATAGTCTATGTCGTTGGCCTACCACTAGGGAAACCAAACCAACAACAGAAGAGTAATTGGTTAATCCAAATTGGCTAAGATGGGGAGTAAGAATATGAAGTACATATAGATAAAAACCATGAACTGTGATCGGTAAACTACCATGGATATTCCACTAGAATAGTTCATCACAACATATCTGGTAATAAAAATGAAATCTACACTATGCAGGTTAAATTCCTTTGGATTCCAGAATCTTTAGTTATTGATTTTTTGCTTATGCAAGAAATAGATAAAATGCAGAAAATAGAGAACAATAAATTACAATCACACACCATCCACAAAATAACACAATTTTTTTCTATGGGAAACCCTTGCAGAAGAAAACCCAACTAGAAGGTGAGGCTCCTATGCTCTCTTTTCTCTGGTATGGAAATAATGCAAGTACAAAGAAGAAGGCACTCTCTATAGAGTTACCTGAGATTTATGGCCCATTAGGATACTACAGAACATTAACCCCATATGTTATTCTCTCTAATTTCCCACTCCCAGTTGTTTTGCTCTGCTATGAAACAAAATACATTTAGATATAATGGAACCCCTTCTCCTCTTAGCAGCCCAGTATTTAACATATCCTGATAGTCTTCTAGGGTTAGGGTATTGAGTTCTTCAACCATCAATTAGTGATCAGATTTTGACCTTATAGAGTTTTCTAGAAAATCCACTATGTGTCTAGCCCCACATGTTAATTAATGGGGGAAAATGTGGTATCCACTTGCACCATGGTGATCTACAGTAGGTCAACTTGCGGGAGGCATAACTTTTGCATGTGAACTACAATTGAGGCAATTCTTACACTGTTGGAAAGGTCTCGGTATGTAGAATACATAATATTTCTTGATAGTAAGTATTGGACCATGAAAAAGTGTCGTTTGATGCCTCAAAATGGATACAAAATATTTCATACAGTTTTTTGGACCCAAATTTCCAAATTTGAACCAGTCACCAAAATAGCCCTGCAAGATAATTCCTCTAATTTTCCACTTATAAAGTATTAGGATACATGAATAACAATATAATGATCCAATTTGGATCATACCTCCCCATTTCAAGAGGATTTTGGTCCCATAAAAGTTTATTGAATGAGGTGAGGAAATTTTTTCTCTACCTTCTCCCTCAAGTAACACTTTGATTTGCCTGGAAGTTGTCCTTTCAACCAAATATGCCAAAGGTCATGCTACCCTTATCTTGTAGTTATGGACCTCTTCTGCAAAACTGTTTCCTCTACCAAATTTTGATGAGAATCCGGTGCTAAATCCTCTGTGGAAGGTAGGACCTGATCCTCCTCCTGATCCAACATTTAGGGCTCGTACTAGAGTTTGAGATTCTCCACATTCACTATTTAGTAAATGCATATGTATGGGCGTAGACTGAGTCTGTAGCCGTTATCTCCTACCTTTTCCAATACCTCAAAAGGACCATAATGTATAACCTTGATCTTCTTACCAGGACCCTATAGTCTTTCCTTATTCATCTCTAACCATACTTTGTCTCCCACTCTAAATGTTCTCTCCATTTTGTGTGTCATGTCTAGCCTTGTAATTTTTTTGTGACTTCTTCAGCATCTCATGTACTTGTAGATGGATATACCTTATCTTATCAACAATGTTTTATACTTTTAATGCATCTCCTGTGAGGTACTCCCTCACTCCTCCTTGTTTTCCATATACAACATCCTAGGGTGAAGGTGGCAAGTATCCAAAACAAATTTCAAAAGGTGACTTACCAGTGGAAGTGTGGATTGCTCTATTATAAGAGTGTTGCATATAGATCGTATTTGCATCCCAGGTCTTCAGATTCTTCTGATTGTAACCCCTCAAAAGTTGCACCAAAGTCTCGTTGAATATGTTTTTCTTCCCATATGTCCGTGGATGGAATTTCATAGACCTATTTAGCTTAATGTTCATCTTCTCCCATAATGTAGTTTAGAAGGCACTGAGAAATCCAATGTCCCTGTCTGAGACAATTCTCCTTGGTATCCCAAAGTGCACCTATACCTATTCAAATAACAAGTTTTTTTCTTCTTGTCCCTTGATGGTATTTTTACAAGGAATGAGAATGAACATTTTGTTGAACCTATCAACTACCACAAATACATAATCATGTCCCTTCCTAGTTGTTGGTAAACCTCCCACAAAATACATGGAAATTCTTTCCTAAGGTTGAGTGGGTACAGGTAACGGATGGTATAGACCTTGTTTTCTATTACTAGGATTGTTGGTATAACAAATTATACATCCTCTAATATACCATGCTACATATTCTTGCATTCTAGGCCAGTAAACATACCTTTTTAAGTTGAAAATTGTCTTCCCAACACCAAAAGGTCCTGCAACCTCATAGGTGTAAGCCTCTTTCATAACCTACAAGCATTCACCTTTAGGGTCCCATAGGTTGTCAAGCTTGAAGAGTAAAACATTATGGAAATGATAGTCAGCCTTGTTGTCACATTATTCTACATGAATTTGGGTCTTTAGTTGTTGAAACACCTCCTTGAAGTCCTCATCTTTTGTGTATGTCTCTTTCTATGCATCATGGGTAAAAGGATCCATGTGCATCAGAGTTCCCAAAGTTGTAATATTGGATATGGATGGTCATGAAAGCATGTATTCCAACTTGTTTGTGTTACCCTTCTTATACTTTATGACCAAATGAAACTGTTGTAAGAACCCCATCCATTCATAGTGCCTAGTTTGTTGTAACTTACTATAGCCCTGTAAATACTAAAGCAGTTGGTGATCTATGTAGATGATGGTGTCCTTTCCCATCAGATAGTTCTTCCACTTTTTGACAGCTTGTACCAAGGCATAGAGATCCTTTTCATAGGTAGGGTAGTTGAGGATCACCCCATGAAATACTTCATAATGATAGAAGACATGCCTTCCTCCTTGCATCAAGAATGCTCCCATGCCATACCCACTTACATATGTCTCCACTTCGAAGGGATTCTGCAAGTTTGGTAGCATGAGCACTGGTTCTTTATTGATATTTCTTTTCATCTCATCAAATTCCTTCTGTTGATTCTCCCCCTATTGGAAAATCTTAGTGCCTTTCATTATTGCGTGAAGTGGTGCAGCTACTACTGAAAACAAATCTATGAACTCCCACAAGTATTGTGTTTCCCCAACAAAGATCCTAACTTTTGTGAAATTTGTAGGAACTTTTCATTTCATGATGGCATCCATCTTGGCAAGATCTATCTTGAGCTCACCTCTGACGATCACATACCTCAGACCAAAGAGTGCTAAGAAAACTCACATTATTGATATTGGCCAATAGTTGTTGATTCTTCAGGGTATCTAACACCTACATAAGATGTGAGATGTGCTCCTCCCATGTATCACTATAAATCATTATATCATCCAAATAGAAAATAACAAATGAATCTAGATGACGGTGTAAAACGTCATTCATTAGTCTCATAAATGTAGTTGGTGTGTTGCATAAATCGAATGGCATAACCAACCACTCATACAAAACTTGCATTGTCTTGAAAGTATTCTTCCAACTATTTTCTTCTTTCACTCGTACCTAGTGATATCCTGATTTCAAATCCAACTTAGTGAAGTACTTGGCATGTTGCAACTAGTCCAATAAATCATCGATCCTAGGCAAAGGGTGTCGATTCTTTAGTGTAATCTTGTTCAATTCCCTGTAATCGATACACATTCTCCAAGTCTCATCCTTCTTGATAAAAACTATGATGGGTGTCCCACAAGGTGAGGTACTTGGTCGCATCGCACCCTACTCCAAGAACTATTGCAACTACTTCTTTACTTTGTTTTCTTCCAGAACAAATTGTCTATATAGCCTAATATTTAGTAAGGGGGAGTCTAGAAATAATTGGATTTCATGCTCCAATTCCCTCTTAGGTGGTATCCCTTTAGGCTCCTAAAACAATCCCCTATTCATGTTTATGCTTCTTAGTACACCCTTCCAAGGATATATTTGCTTTTAATAACTCTTCACTAAACCAATTTTCCCTTAGGAAAAGTAAAACATATTCCTTGCTAGAAATTATCAATTTCTTAGCTTGATTCGCATTTACCAGTGAAATTTTTTATTTTACTTTGTGTGTGTTGATGATGAAGGGTTTCCCATCCTTGATGAGGTGGTACCAGTTGTCTCTCCACATGAATATAGCATCCCTCATATATGTGTAGGGCTTCCAAACACTACTCCACATACATGCAGTGGTACTACGTACAATTCTACTTCATCTATAAAATTAGCACTTACAACAAATTTAATCTTGCATTGCTTTGTTACCTTGATATCTACATCCTTGTTTACCCAACCCAATGATTAGGGGCTAGGATGATCGTGAACCTCCAATCCAAGATTGCTGACCAGATTCGTTGTTATCAGATTAGTCTGTGAACTAGAGTCGAACATAACATCTATCTTAGTCTTCTTAACATGAATCTTGATGTGGAAAAGCTTGGTCATCTCCTTCTCTTCCTAGTGATGAAGGATACTCAGATTCACCTCCTTATTCACATATGTGTAGACAATATTTTCATCCACATCAAATATAATTTCAACATGATTGCTCGAATATGTGGCTCGAAGGTTCTTTTTCTTTCCATCCTTCTTGTGGTTCTTCGAGTTTATCTTTGGATGTAGTTTACATCACTTTTCTTTGGCGTGACCATCAATATTGCAATGGTTGCTAGGATCCTTGTACTAATGTGTAGTGGATTTCTTCTTCTTATACTTCCCCATTTTCAACTTCTTCTTCCCCTCCTTGGAAGCTTCATGGTGCTCTTTTTGCTTGGAACCGCTTGGTTTCACTTTCTTGTGGCCTATGTTTTCCAGATATTGTGCCTGTACACATTCCTCATCCATTTTCCTTGACTTAAAGAGAATCGCCTACTTTTTTAGATGACTATAAACCCCCCATATACTTGAGGAGTACATATGGGTTCTTGGGAGAGATGCCCAGCATGGTGGCCATATTTCTGAACTCAGTGGTGTACTCTTGTACACTCTACCCTTGCCATTGCCTAAAATAGTTCCACTAGATCCATTGGTCCTCTACATAACTGATAGGGTAGAGTCGGGAATTTATGAGGGTTTTGAAGTCCTCTCATCTAGTTACTAGCAGATCACCCTCCATCCTAAGTGTTTCTATATGGATTTCCCACCAGGTTAAAGCATGGCCCTCTAACTTCAATCTAGCAAATGAAATATTTTCTCTTCATCTATTTGGTGAACAATAAGATAAAATTATATTTGTTGCAGCCAATAATTCAGTTTTAATGAATCGATATCACCTTGGTATGGCTTTATGTCAACTTTCACTTCCATATTGAATAGGAACTATGAAGGGTTAATGGCACTCGAACTTGGTTGCTCTTTCACGGGTTCTTTCCATGACTCCTTTCTTGGGTATTCCTGATCTTATGATTCCCCCTTCAATCTAATATCTAAGTTGGAGCCTCCATCATCTCTAAATGGTTCGAGCTTGCTTGTTAGAGCCACCATAAGGAGGTTAATATTTTGGTTGATATATGTGACCTGTGCTTCCAACCTTTCAAATCTCTCTTCTACTGGATCTTGAGGGTTGTTATGAATAGACTCATCTGTTGTGGCTAGGTTTTTTGTTACTTCTCTTTAAGTTGATTCATGAATCCTACAAATTCCCAAAAATAACCAAAAGAAAACATGCTCTGATACCAATATGATTTGTAAATTGTCATGGATATTCCACTAGAATAGTTTGTCACAACATATCTGATAAATAAAATTTAAATCTACATTATGCAGATTAAATTGCTTTGGATTCCAGAATATTTAGTTACTGATTTTTTTTTTATGCATGAAATAGATAAAATGCAGAAAATTGAGAAAACTACAACAAAATCACACACCATCCAAAAAATAACACAAATATTTTCTCTAGGAAACCCTTACAGGAGAAAACCCAGCTAGAAGATGAGGTTGTTCGGCTCTCTTTTCTCTAGTATGGAAATAATGTAAGCAAAAAGGAGAAGACACTCTCTATGGAGTTACCCAACACCATTGACCCATTAGAATGCTACAAAAAATTAACCCCCTCTATTATTCTCTCTAATTTCTCACTCCTAGTTGTTCTACTATGATATGGAACAAAATACAATAACATATAATGGAACCCCTTCTCCCCCTAGCTGCATGGTATTTAACATAGCCTGATAGTCATATAGGTTTAGGGTATTGACTTCCTCAACTCAATTAGAGATCAGGTTTGGACCTTCTAGAGTGTTCTAAAAATCCCCCTATGTGGCTAGCCCCACACGTTTAAGTAATGGGGGCTGGCATGGCATCCACTCACACCATAGCGATCAATATGGTAGGTCAACTTGTGGGAGACATAACTTTCTCATACGAACTCTGATTGAGGTGATTCTTGCACCATTGGAAAGGTTTGTGTGTAGAATACATAATGTTTCTTCATATTAAGGTTTGGACCATTAAAAAGTGTTTTTTGATGCCTCAAAATAGCTCTGGAACATTTCAAATGACTTTTTGGACCCAAATTTCCAAATTTGGACGAGCCACCAAAATGGTTGTGAAAGTCGATTCCTCAAATTTTTCCACCCATAAAGTACTGAGATAGATGAAAAATAATAATGATCCAATCTAGATCAAATTGTGTTCAAAATATTTGAAACTAAAAGACCATTTCCCTATTCCTTAACTCATAGACTAAATATAGTGTAGAGCCTTGCTACCTCTATAGAAAAAAGTCCAAAAAATCATTAAACAAAACATTCAGGAAATCAGACAGGGGGGTGTTATGGGGAAAATCCCCCTAGTCAGGTTCTAATGGCTAGGAAGAGTGATGACTCCTTAAAATACAAAAACTGATCTATTCTTACCCAATCTCACAAACCCTAATGATTTCTTTTAGACAAGGGAAATAGGAAAAAGATGAAGAATGACACCTTGTCTCCTTTCGTTCTTAGTAGATCCCCTATGTCCGCTATTTTCTCTTGGATTGCATCTCTCCTCCCAAACCTGACTTGAAACAACTTAGAAAAACAATCTACAACAACATATATGCAATCATTATTAACATAAACATATATTAATTCTCATGAAATAAGCTATAAAAATTCAAAATTATTCACAATAACATAGACACATGAATTGGGAAAGGAAATCTCTCTTTTATTAATAACATATAAGGAATATTATAACCAGAATATTTAATGTTGACACTACTCTACAAACCTTGCATGTGTTCCTCCAATAAGACTCCAAGTGCATTAATCCCACAATCACTACCAAATCCTCACAATCAGCATGCAAAACTAAGGGTTTTGATGGTTTGCATAAATAGGATGAGAGAATGAGATTGATGAGGATGGATACTCAGAACTAGATGCATAAGCTTAGAGAGAAAGAAGGAGAAATTTGGGTAGAGTTTCTTTGCCTCTTCCAAAAAAAAAATAAAAAAAATGACCTCCCTAAGGCCCTTTTTATATGGAAATTAGATGCTTATTCGGTTGTGAGAAGGGATACTAGAGGTAATCATGGTTACACAACCCAAAATAACCGATAAACCCCATGGGAGAGCACAAAATTTTTAATTGTTTACAACTTTTGTGAGTGTATGCGGGTTTTCTATGTATCAAGTGTAGATTTTAACCTTGTACAATATTTTACTGCAAATAGATTTTCAATAAAAGAACATAAAAGATACAATGGAAAATGCACACATTACACATAGATTTTTCCCCTAGAAACCCAAACTGGGAAAACCAACATATTCTATATTCATTCATAGTGATACATTTTTTACAATACAATATACATATATGAGACAACAGCATCCAAAAGCCTAACCTAATGACCTGGATTAGTCAACAACCCTAATTCCTTAACCGGAAATAGAAAACCATCGGAAAAAAACCATGTGCCGAAAAACCACCCAACAATGGACATGAAAATCGAGGTGACACAAAAAATGAGGCAAAAATGTGACACATTTCCCGAGGCAAAAAAACTTTCCCGAGGGCACTGCCCCTGAACCCCTGAGCGCCCAACACAATGTAGAAGACACAACAACTAGTCGTGTAAAGAATATAATACATACCCAACATTCTCCCACTTATTATTTTCTTTGCATACAGGGGGTTATAGGGTTACATAGTCAACAATCTAGGGCAGCAATGCCTATGGATCCTCTACACTAAGAGAAATTCTCAGTGCTCACAATTTTTTTTAATGAATTTGCAACATTCTTCAAAGTTTCCACCTTCATCAGCAACACTTTCTTTTCTTCAACCATGTCTGTCACAAAATGATATTGAATATCAATATGCTTTGTGTTTGAACAATAAGTCAGGTTCTTCACCAAAAAAATTGCACTCTGACTATCACAATCTATCCTTACATCTTGTTGTACCAACCCAATACTTGAGCACAATATTTGTAACCATATTGCTTCCTTACTTGCATGAGTGGTTTCCATGTATTCAGCTTTTGTAGTTGAAAGTGCCACTACAACCTGTCTTTTGCTCATCTAACTGATTTCTCCACCAAATAGGTTAAACACATACCCCCTTGTAGATCTCCTACGATCCATATCTCCAGCCCAGTCTGCATCCACAAAGCCATGTATGTCCAACACTATGTCCAATCCTAGTCTTCCTTGGTAAAACAATCCATAGCTAGCAGTTCCACGCAAATACCTGAAAACCCTTTTTACTATTGTCCAATGTTCCTTCCCTGGTTTTGACATATGCCTGCTCAAAACTCCCACTGCATGTGCATTGTTCGGTATAGTACATACCATTGCATACATCAAACTTCCAACTACAATCGCATATGGAACAGGAGACATGTCCTCCTCCTCTTCATGTGTATTGGGACATTGATCTGCAAATAAATTTACACCAACACTAATAGGGACCTTGACTGGTTTACATTCTGGCATATTAAACCTCTACAATATTGTCTTGACATATTTTCTCCGATTTGAATGGAGTTTCCTCTTTTTCTGATCTCTTTTAATTTCCATGCCCAAAATGAAATTTAAAGCACTAAGATCCTTCATGTCAAATTTAGAGGAAAACTAAGTTTTCACATCCTAGATAATCTCTTTGTTGTTTCCTATCAGCAACATGTCATCCACATACAAGAATAAATAAAGCAAATGATCACCAATTAATTTAAAATACACACAGTGATCCTCTTTGCTTCTTGTGAAGCCAAGTCCTAGCATATAAGTGTCAAATTTTTTATACCACATCCTTGGTAATTTTTTTAAACCATCCAAGGACTTTTCCAGCTTGCATATGAACTTCGTCTTTCCCTTCACAGCAAAGCCTTATGGCTGCTTCATATAGATTTCTTCTTCCAGATCCCCATGTAGGAATGGTGTCTTCACATCCATCTATTCTACTTCAAAATAAAATGTATCAACAACATATAACAAAAATATTATAGAATTTAACTTGGCAACAAGAGAAAAAATCTCACCAAAATCATTTCCTTCAACCTGGGAATAACCCTTTGCTACTAACTGAGATTTGTATTTCTCCTTGTTTCCTTATGAATTTAGATTCTTTTTAAATACCCATTTGTTTCCAATGGTATTTCTTCCAGTTGGCAACTCCACTAGATTCCAAGTCTCATTCTTATCAAAGGTTTCCATTTCTTCATCCATGGCCTTTTTCCAAAGCTTTCTATCCTATGAATCCACTACCTCCCTAACAGTTCTAGGATCATCATCAATAATAGACAAATAAAAATTTGAATTGAAATTAGATGGAGTATACCTTTCTGGTAGCCTTCTTTCTCGAATCGATCCCCTCAATACTGGAGAATGAGGATCTTCTTCTTTTGATTCATGTTCTTCTATAGAGTCTGATTCATCATCCTTTAAATCAAACTCTATTTTCTCTGGTCCTTCCTTCCTTGGTAGGACTTCCTATTTAACAACATCCTTCATTTCTCTAAATATCACATCTCAGTTATACACAACCTTCCTAGTTTCTGGGTTCGAAAGATTATAACCTTTAAGACCATATTAATACCCAATAAAGATACACTTTTCATCCTTCTTATCTATGTTACTCCTATTTTCTTTGGAACATGAACATAGGCCTCATAGCCAAATACCTTGAGATGTGTGAGAGAAGGTTTCTTACCAGTCCATAACTCTTATGGATTCTTGTCATCCATCGTTGATGGGGTAATCTATTGACCAAGTAACATGCAGTACCCACTGCATCTGCCCAAAAAAAATTCCCTGACCGACACCATTGAGCATGCACCTTGATTTTTCCACCAGCATCATGTTCATCCTTTCTGCAACTCCATTCTGTTGAGGTGTATATGGAGTAGTCTTCTGCCTTTATATATCGTACTTCTTACATAATTCTTCAAATTCATTCTCGAGGAACTCTTTTCCATTATCTATCCTCTACACCTTAATTTTTTTCTTTGTTTGATTCTCAACAAGAGCCTTAAAATCTTTAAACCTATGAAAGACTTCATATTTATTCCCGAGGAAATATATTGAAGTATTCCTCTAGAAGTCATCTATAAATGAGACATAGTACATATATTTTCCCAATGATGGAACCGACACAGGTCCAAACACAACACTATGAACTAGCTATAAAATTCCTTTTGCATGTGTTGCACCAGAGGAGAATCTTACACGATTCTGCTTCCCATATACACAATGTTCACAGAAATCAAAATCCAGAAAGAAGTTAGACATACCTTCAACCATACCTTTACAATGTAGTAGTCGAAGACCCTTCTCTCCAATATGCCCCAGTCTTTGATGCCACAGCATAACCTTTTCTCCAGAGACTGTAGGATTTATTTCTTCTTCAACTCCAATATTAGGAAAAATGGAACTATTACACCCATCACTAATAGTTCTTCTTTTCATCTTATATGGAGTTCCAAACCGAACTCCTTTCAGCAACACCATTGCTCCTCGAACCATCCTACAAGTTTCCTTTTCAAATATTGTTTTTACCCCTGCATCGTCCATTTTGCTTATATAAATCAAATTTATGGCCAATCCTAGGATGTGAAAAACACCAGGTAGTGTTATAATCCTTCCATCTATGAGCCTCAACTTGATGTTTCCTCAACCTATGATTCTGATTGTCGAGTCATCACCTAGGAAAACATTACCTCCATCATACCTTTCATATTCAAAAAACCACTCCCTATGGGGAGTCATATGAAAGGTTGCACCTAAGTCAACCAACCATGCCTCATGATCTGCATGTGTACTTGAAGAAGCCAAGTACACATCCTCTCCTTCTTCCTTGGAGTTATTTTCTTCTATAGAAGGAGATTCTTCAAATCCCTTCTTTTTCTCAACTTTGGATCTACACTGCTTCTTGTAGTTCCCTTCTTTTCCACATCTACAGCCTACCTTTCCAAATTTTCCAAGAGACTTAGATATTCCCTTAGACTTAGATCTCCTACTTGAGGACTTAGATCTATTTCTTTCATGAGAGCATCCTCTTGCAAATAATGCATATGTGCTATGTCCTTCCATGTTCTTTCGCCTCATCTCCTCTGACAACAAGGATGAGACCACTTCATCAAATTTCAAGGTAGTTATATTACTACCTATGGCCACAACTAGACTATCCCACGAGTATGGTAAAGAGCATAGTAAATTGATACACTTATCTTCATCTGAAATTTTAATCTCAACATATACTAACTGACTTACCACAATATTGAAGGAGTTCAAATTATTTTCCACGGAGTCTCCATCTCTCATCCTTAGGTTATACAGCTTCTTTCTCAGGA
Organism: Picea mariana; assembly: GCA_032191745.1. Taxonomy (NCBI): domain Eukaryota; kingdom Viridiplantae; phylum Streptophyta; class Pinopsida; order Pinales; family Pinaceae; genus Picea; species Picea mariana. The sequence continues at coordinate 255,729 of JASDQU010100710.1, read as the reverse complement.
ATAGTTTCTTTACTAGGGACTTAGACTGATACAACTTCCCCAACT
>JASDQU010100710.1:227735-255634 GCA_032191745.1 Picea mariana | reverse complement strand
GAGCATCCTCTTGCAAATAATGCATATGTGCTATGTCCTTCCATGTTCTTTCGCCTCATCTCCTCTGACAACAAGGATGAGACCACTTCATCAAATTTCAAGGTAGTTATATTACTACCTATGGCCACAACTAGACTATCCCACGAGTATGGTAAAGAGCATAGTAAATTGATGCACTTATCTTCATCTGAAATTTTAATCTCAACATATACTAACTGACTTACCACAATATTGAAGGAGTTCAAATTATTTTCCACGGAGTCTCCATCTCTCATCCTTAGGTTATACAGCTTCTTTCTCAGGAATAGTTTCTTTACTAGGGACTTAGACTGATACAACTTCCCCAACTTATCCCATAAATCTTTGGTTGTAGATTCCTCTAACACATTCAGTAATACTGAATCTAAGAGACACAGTCGGATTGTGCTCTTCGCCTTTCGATCCAACTTTTTTCAGTCATCTGTTGAAGTTCATGTAGGTGCAGTACCTGGATCCACCACGATCCATAGATATTTTTCCACTAACAAATCTTCCATCTTGAGCTTCCACAGCTCAAAACTTTTCTCATTAAACTTCTCGATCTCCATTTTCAAAATGCTCACCATTTATTTTCACCTAAAAAATCAATACCACAGATCTCCCACTATAATAAGGCTTATCACAGTCCCGAGCCAAACGCTTTACCACAAAGGCGTCCCCATGAAGCCAACAAAGCTCTGATACCAAATGTATATTTTAACCTTGTACATTATTTTACTGCAAACAGATTTTCAATAAAAGAACAAAAAAGATACAATGGAAAATACAGACATTACACAAATATTTTTCCCCTGGAAACACAAACCAGGAAAACCAACATATTATATATTCATTCATAGTGATACATTGTTTACAATAAAATGTACATATAGGAGCCAGCAGAATAGAAAACCCTAACCCAATGACCTAGATTAGTCAACAAACCTAATTCCTTAACTAGAAATAGAAAACCATCGGCAAAAAACCATGTGCTGAACAACTTCCCAACAATGGACACACAAATCGAGGCAACATGAAAAACGAGGAAAAAATGTGACACATTTCTCGAGGAAAAAAAAAATATTGGGGGCACTGCCTCCAAACCCCCATGCAGGGGGGATATCTCCCCCCTCCAACCCCTGGAGGGGGGCCTAGCAGGCCCCCCTCAAACCCTCATGTGCGCTTGGTGCAACGTAGTAGACAGTAGAGCTAGTCGTGCAAAGAATATAACACATAACCAACATCAAGTAGCATATGTACACGGGTTGCCTATGTATCAGGTAGCATATGTACATGGGATCCCTATGTATCAAGTAGGTTACACCTTGAAAAATGGAGTTCTTAAGAAGGAAACTCAGCAAAAGTGATTTGCAAGTGTGTATATGGATGGGCCATGATAAAAAATGCATAGTGGTGGCATTTTGGACTATAACAGGGGGTTGTTAACATATCTTCAAGAAATCGTGGTTGGTTGGTGCAGAGATCAGAGAAGTCCAATCCCACCATTTTCTTAGCTAGTAGAGAAACCTTGTAATCAATCGCCTTAATTTTTAGTTGCATGTCATTTAGTTGGAGTAGGATCTCATTGTAAGATTCATTTCTCTCCACCAACACCTTTCCCATTATGGATTTAATCTAGGTCCACTATCTTATGATATTTCTTCTCCCTGGTTCTAGAAGAACTTGTTTCCAGGACCCATAGACAAATGTGAGTGCCCACCTTCGCATCTTGAATAAAGTGGCGTTGCAATTGAAACTCAACCTCTGCAATGTCAATCTCTACCTTAACCTTCGATGGCATGATTGCATAAAACAATCCCTACAAACTCCTCTACACCTAACTGGACCCGTGAGGCAAGAAGTCAACCCCAGTGCCTACTAACCCTGCAACTGGGACCACCTCTAGCCATGAAGATGTGTTGAACCAAAGGACTAGCACTGAGAAAGAACCAGGGACCATAGGAAATAGTAGGAAAAACAGTGGGGACCAAGGGATACATTGGGGACCAAAGGACACGCAGAGAAGCATGAGGGAAATCCTCATAGCACACAATAAAAACCCACAATGGAGGCATACAATGGCCATGCAAGTTGAATGTGACAACCCAGCTCTGTATACCATCAGAGCATGGAGCATTCATTTTCGAAAAGGGAAACTGAAACATCCATAACTAGTGTGGTAAAAGGTAAGTTACTATCACCATGGAGGAATATTCCCCCAAATTGCAGGCACCTTCCAACATTAACCACGACATAGTACGGTGGAAAGGATAACTAGCTAGGTGGAACCTCGAGTGTCAAGTGAAGGATGGGCTCATGAGGGTCTTGTACAGATGTCAAATGCCGCGTTTACATCCCTTTCACCCAATCTGGGGAATTTAATGAATGTATTTATAAATACACTGCACATTATATTGACATAATGATAATTCATATTCACGTATAATAAAGTGAAATATCACTTCACATCACACATATTAAGAAATCTTAAGACAATTCTTTTGACCTAGCATTATTCATCAATATATGTATTTTGTTACATATTTTTATGTTGGTATTTTGTTTTGTATTAATATTTTTTTTAAATGATGTATTATATTATTATTGGATATACTGTGAATAATTTTATATAACTAGTGAAATTAGCAGCAAAGTTGTTTATACTTGCCTCTTAAAAATGTTTTAATGTAATAGTTGTATATACTCCAAATCGAAAAACTAATGTAATTATGAAACACTTGAAACCTATAATAATGTATTATTTATGCATAGCCTAAAAGAAAAAGAGAAGTGAGAATGGCTACTCCATGCCTTTAAAGATTGAAGTAGACTTGGACAGATTTAGGTGTGTGGAAATCAAAATCTTCAAAACAATTTTAAAATAATTGATGAATAAAAGTTGTGCCATATTAATCTTGTCCATAACACTCTGAAGTATGACCAAACTAGAACATGCGCACTTTTTTATACGTTTCAGTAAGAAATTGTCAAAGTTATTTAATATCACCTAATTAATTTTAACTTTAACAATAACAATAATAATGTTATATATTTATGATTAGATAAATAATGTTGTTATATTAAAATTTCAAGTTCACTTGAAATTTGAAATTCACTATGTGTAAAGACAAACTGCTTTTGTGATCTGAATTGGATCCAACAAGAACTATTGGTTATCAGTGCAAGCTCTAGTATGATCATCATAGGAAATTTTTAAGGCTATGGACAAAAAAGGAGATCAACTTGTTGGCGTGAAGGGCCCCATGCCATCGCGATTGATATATATTGTTTTATGTAATGTATTATAAAGTTGAATTGATATGTAAACTCAGGCAGTATATTATTGTATACAATAAATAATGAGACTTTCATGAGACCTTTTGTGGGAGAAAAGACAGACAAAAAAAGAAAAGGAGAAATGGACTAGAGATAAGTTGAAGCATTGGGGACACATGACCTTTCAGTTATCCTCCCAGACGAATGGGTCTTCTGTATCATGATTCCCCACAATGAGTATTGGTTACTTGGCTACAAATGATGGAGAGAGGTTGCCCAGATGTCATTGAGGAGCATAGAGATGAACCAGGGAGCCTGTAAATTTCCCATTGTTGAATAATAAAGAGTTTGGTTGAAGCCAAAATAATGTTGGTTTTCCCATCTGGATTTCCAAGATATTTTTAGTTTTGTGTGTGTTTTCTGTATTTGAATTTCGTTTTCTATAGGTGTAAATGTCTGCATTGTAATTCAATGAATGGTTAATGGAGTGTATTGTAATTTAATGCTTGTCTGTGTATTCTTTTTTGTAAAGAGAAACATGTTGAAATGGTTAACAGTACTGAGAGGGGGGGTGAATTAGTATTGTATGATTTTAGTCATTTTATTATGATATAAACATATTTAGGACTTATATTTGCAATTAGTTATACCAGAAATGTACTCATCATTATCATAGAAAGTATCCAATACATTTGCAAACATAGAGATGGAAATCTAGATTGTGAAGACCTTGAAATAAGTATCAATTCATGTATGAATAATTGTAAATGAGGACACCAATCCTCCTATGAGAAAAAACTCATAAACTAGGCACCAACCTATAAATGAAAGAGGACACCAATCCATTGTAGGCACCAACCTGCAAACAGGCACCAACCTACAAACCAAGAACCAACCTGGAAAGATGCACCAACCTGGATGATCTGAATTCCTTTAAAATATAATTCTTCATGAAATAAACCTTAAGCCACAGTCATTTCACTAAATGTTTGGTCCTCTTTTCTTCTCCGTGAGGTTCATGAGAAATGAAATCTGCACTTCTCACTCACAATTTCAGACTCCCTTCATTCCACACTTCACCACACTTAACTCGATTAGGGAATTGTAATTTATAGTGATTACTTCCTTAATAATTTTTCCATGTTCATATTATTTTTGGTCATCCTGAGTCCATTGTTTCTTCTTTAGGTCGAGCTACAAAGCCTTCCATGGAAACTGGTATTTTAATTTCCTTTTGTCACACATAATTTCCACATATAAGCCTTAATGCCCAGGGTTCGTCCGATTGTTTCTCCATTTAATTTTGTCTGTCGATCTACAATTGAAATTATCAGGGAAATCAGGGTGCCTATCGTACCCCCGAGACCTTAACACTCATCCATCGTTCAATCAGGGTTTCCATTTAATTTCCATCGTCGATCTATGGTTGTATTTGTTGGGACCATCAGGTATGTCGGATCCTGGGGCCTTATCACTCAGAAATCATCGGATTTATATCTTCATTCAATATCCATAGTTGATTTGTTCAAGATCTATGGTCACACTCATTAGACTTCATTTTCACTGTGCGATGTTTTCATTTGATGACGTGTATGTATCTGCCCAAATGTATGCCATGTGATTCACTCACATTCATGGATACCACTACCACGTTTCCACTTCACAATCATTGATGTCAACCCATCACGTGTCTCTGCAAACTAACACGTGTCCTTTTCAGAGTCATTGATCTATTTCACCCCACATAGATCCCATCTATTGATCGAAATAAACAAACATATCTATCGGTATGTAAATCAAGGTGTGATGGAATATTCTTTGATGTTTTTTCTTTGGAGTGTAAATAAAAGGTTGAACTATTTCACTTTGATAGGAGCAGAACCAAGAGAAAATTTTCTTCGCTACTTTTACCTTGACCAATAAGTTATTGCCATGTATCCCTATCATGGTCGTTGATGTATGCCACTATGATATGACATGGCTTCTTAGACGGCTTCCACGTGGATGTGTCATGGTACTGATGTGATGATGTCATGGCTACTTATGCTAATGTGGCACTGACATCATGTTGATGTCATTACTTGCTTCATCTCTTCTTCATACAGTTTGTTGACTACAAACTTTGACATGTGGCCACCTATGGACAAAGCATCAAGGAATATTCCCTTTTCGATATCGTTGGAGCTAATTAATCGACATTCAAAAGATTGGTTACATTTCACAGCTCCAATAGAGGGGGCATTGAAGAATATTCCATTTTGATACCATTATTTCGAAGCATAGATTGCTCTGTCAACGTTATGGCTCAGAATACTTAACTCCAAAATTCTAACTCGAAATGAAAATTGATGTTGGACATCAATCTACATATAGATCTAATCTTGTTTGTCCATTACTAACATATGAATGGAGACTCTGGGAATTATAGTTGACGGTCACGATCGACTGTAAATTTTGATCCAACGGTCACGGTTCTTCAACTGTGTAACTCTGATAGACTACATCAATGGTCACAATCTCTTCCAATCTTTTCCAATGGATGATTGATGAGAGTCTTCAATTTGGTGAAGCTTTGCCCATAGTTAATATGTGTCCTCAATTTTTTCTTCCACATAAATTTTACTACGATGTTCCATCAATGATTCCATTGTTCTATCACTGTGTTATTCTATTATTACATTGGTCTACAAACACTATGTTGTTCTATCAACCATCGATTTGGGCCTTATTCCTCTGCTTCACTCCTATAGTTAGCACCATCCTTGAAATTCTTGACATCAATGACAATATACTCAACATTATCCCCCTTTGTCATTGATGGAAACTCTACTATTGATATTCTCCCCCTGTCAATGTGTTGTTGAGTGTTTTTTCTTCCTTTCTTTCTTTATGCTCCCCCTGTCTCATTTCTCTCCCCCTGTGACATCAATGGCAAAGGGTTTTTGTAGTGTTTAATTTCTTTATTGTAGCCAACAATATTATTTTATTCCTGTAGCTCCCCCTAACATGGTACTCTTCATTTTTCTTTGCAATGTGCAACCATATGCACTCTCCCCCTAAGATTTTGGTTTTGTTGAGCTCCCAGTAGCTTCTAGCTAAAGCTTTCACTAGGAAATGGGAATGACTCCCATATTGTATGTGATATACTCAAATGTATCTCTAGGTGGGGGTTTGGTGAACATATCAGAAATTTTTTCCTTGGTAGGAACATACTCCAACTTGATAGTCTTATCATTCACTTGTTCTCTTAGAAAATGATATTTGATTGGGATATGTTTTGTCTTTGAGTGTATTACGAGGTTATTGGAAATACTTATGGCATTGGTATTTTCACATAGTATAGAAATTGGTTGTTTGCATTCTACCTTAATATATTGCAGTACTTGCTTCATCCAAAGGATTTGTGTGCAACAAGATGTTGTTGCAATGTACTATGCTTCTATCATGGATAAGGAGATTGATGATTGTTTCTTGCTTAACCAAGATACTAAAAAGTTTCCCAAAAAGAATGCTCCACCACTTGTGCTTTTCTTGTCATTAATATTGTCTGCCCATTCTGCATCAGTGTATGTTGTTAGAGTAAAATTATCTCCTTTTGGATACCACGGTCCAAAATCCATTGTGCCCTTCAAGTATCTGAGAATTCTCTTGACTGCCATCACATGTGATTCTTTTGGTGCAGATTGAAATCTTGCAGTCAATTTGACATCTTGCATAACATCAGGCCTTGATGCAATTACATATAAAAGACTACCAATAATTGATATATACATGGTGTGATCCATCTCTGGTGATTGATCATCCTTGCTCAGCTTACAACATTTTACCATGGGAATATTGATAGGCTTGCAATATTCCACGTTGAACTTCTTTAACATATCCTTAATGTATTTTGTCTGGGAAATGAATATGTATTTATTTGACTGAGAGATTTGTAAGCCTAGAAAGAAGGACAACTCACCCAGCATGGACATCTCAAATTATTTTTGCATGTTCTTTGAGACGCTTTGACTCAAATCATCAAAGTCTCTTCCAAAGATGATATTGTCTACATAGACCACAATGATAATTATATTTCCATTTTCTTCTTTGATGTAAGTATTACTTTCTACAATTCCTCTCTTGAAGCCTTGTTATTGTAGGTATTTATCAAGCCTCGAATACCAAGATCTAGGTGCTTGCTTTATACCATAGAGTTATTTCTTCAATTTTCACACATAATCTCTATTATTTGTTAACTAGAATCCCTTAGGTTGTTCAATGAATACTTCTTCTTCCAAATTTCCATTTAGAAATGCAAATTTAACATCCATTTGATAGATTTTGATACTCTTGTAGCTTGCAAATGCCAGAAATATTCTAATGGCTTCTAGTCTAGCTACTGGAGAAAAAATTTCATCAAAGTGTGCCCCTTCAACTTGAGCATGTCATTTACATACAAGACTTACCTTATTTCTCACTACTTGTCCATGTTCATGCAGTTTGTTCCTAAAGATCCACTTGGTGCCAATTACATTCTTGTCTTTTGGTCTTGGAACTAACTCCCAAATTTCATTTTTCTCAATTTGATCTAATTCTACATTCACAGCATTAACCTAGTTTTTATCTTTGCTAGCTTCCTCGAAGTTCTTGGTTTCTATTTTAGACAGTAGAGACAGATTTGCATGTATTGTTGATCTTATTAATTGTCTTCTTGTTTGGACACCTTTGTTTTTCTCTCCAAGAATCAGTTCTTCAGGGTGGTTCTTTTGAACATACCTCAAGGGAGTATTTGTATATTGTCTAGGAGCTTCCTATTCTTATTCTTATTCTTCTTCTTCATGTTCTTCTTCTTCTTCTTCATTATCTTCCTCATGTTATTTCTCTTATTTTTCTTCTTCTACATTTTCCTCCCCATTATCTTCCTCATTGTCTTGCTCTTCTTCAATGTAGCTTGTCGTTATTGGTTGGTCATTTGTTTGCATCTTGATCCTTCCAATATTTTCATCATCCATTCTCACATTTTCACTTTCAACAATTTTTTCTAATCTCATATTTAAACATCTATAATCTTTTCTTTGAGAGGAGCAACCAAGGAAAATACCTTCATCGGATCTAGAGTCAAATTTTCCAAGGTTACCATCATCTCTCTATATGTAGCATTTTCTTCCAAATACCTTAAGGTGTTTGATATTAACTAGCCTGCCTTTCCACAATTCATATGGAGTTTTGTCATTGTTAGCTTAGAGTTGTGCTCTATTCAGAATATAGACAATTGTGTAGACTACATCCCTCCAAAATATATATGACACTTTAGCTTGATTTAGCATTGTTCTCACCATTTCTTGTGCATTATTGTTTTTTCCTTTTAGCCATTCCATTTTGTTGTGGAGTTACTACAGATGAGAAGTGTCTTATTATCCCATGATCTTCACAAAATTCATTAAACTGATATGATGTGAAATCTCCTCCATTATCTTATCTTGGGCATTTGATCTCCAAGTATGTTTCATTTTCAACTAATGCTTTGAATGCTTTAAATTTTTCAAAGGATTATAATTTATGTCTGAGGAAGGTTACCTAAGTCATTCTTATGTAATCATCAATGAGCAGGATGAAGTAATGATTACCTTGAAAAATGTGTGATTTGGTTGGCCAACAGAGACCAGTGTGGATGAGTTTTGATGGCCTTGATGTTGAGTATTCCTTGGTTATAAATCTCACTCTAGTTTGTTTCCCATGTTGATAATGTTTACAAATTAGGTTTGAGGGCTTGATGATTTTTCACATGCCTCTTACTACCTGGTGATTACTAACCTTAACTAATTTTTCAAAACTTAAATTTCCCATTATCCTATGTCATAACCAACTTTCATCTATTTGTCCCACACAACATACTTATCTTCCAATTTTATTTAGAATATATACATTGTTTGGAGTTCTGATTGTTGTTTCTACTAATATGTCAGTATCTTATTTTCTTATTCTGCATTCCTAAGAGTTAAACAGGAGTTTGTGTCTCTGGTCACATATCTTACTGACACTTAGAAGGTCATGCTTTAAGTCTTCAACTAGCAGAACATTTTTTGTTGTGGCCTTCTGACTTTCAAGGCTGACTTTACCTTTCCCAATTATCTTGTCATATTTATTGTCTCCAAATGAAACATTTCCTCCCTTATCTCTTTTTAGCTTAAGGAATTTGTTTTCATCGCCATCCATATGCCTTGAACATCCATTGTCTATGTACCAACAGATTTCTTTGTCTTGAGAATGCATTGCTAAGTCACATTCTTCCTGAGAACTATTCTCTTGTTTATTCCTCTAGAACTGTTACCAACTCTTGCAATCTTGAGCTTTATAGCCAAAATTATGGCATTTATAACATCCAATATCGTAGTTAAATAGTGGAGAAAACGAGTTCATGTTTCTGTTGTCAACAAGATTTTTTATTTTGTTGTTCACGTAATTATTTCGTGAAGCGTTGAACATGCCTCCATTTCCTCTTTGGTCATTTCTTGGAAATTCTCCGCAATCTATTGCCTTATGTCCAAAATTGTTGCATGAAAAATAGTTACCTAGAAAGATATATTCATACTTATTGTAACACCCCCCTTTTCTAAACCCCTTATCATATGTAATTAATCATGATTAAGGATTGTCATGCTATGACATACGAACATTGTAATTGTATCTCATTTAATTGAAATGCAAACTAGATGATTGTGGGATGAAGCCTTAAATGTAATAGTCATAATACCACTAGAGGAAAGAGTGAAGAAACCTAGAGAGGGTATCATCGTGTTAATATGACCCAATTCCCCCTGCTGAAATAGTTGAATTGGAAAATAATAAGTTAATTTCCTCGGTCCTAATTTCGAGGAAAATCATTTAATGAGGAAGGATTGGTGGTTGAGAAACCAACCACCCTCAATGAATATGGGCATGGGGAGATATGGTTAAGATATCAGAGGCTTCCATCCAATGGTATGACAGGGTACCAAGATTGCATCCCATTTTTACCCATGGGTCCCTTCTGACAGAAGGAATGGGACAGGTCGAGAACCTTCCTGTGGGTTGGCATGCAAGAGAAAAAAATATATCAAGTGTGTGTAGGGGGGAGGAATTTGGATATTGGTATGAGGAGAAAGAAGAGGAAGAGACTGAGAGAGAAATATCAAGGGTCCTGAGCCTTTGGGGCAGACGAACCCTAAATCTCAGGTTTAAGAAAGAGGCCAGTAGAAAAGGGAAATTTGTGAGGGAGAGTAATCTTCACTTACAAATTTGATTGAGAAAACTAAGAGGGATTTGCCTGGTGGTATAATGGCTTGGCATGGTATGTGTTATATTTTTTGCACAAGTAGTAGTGCCTACGTTGCGCCGAGCGCGCATGGAGGTTTGAGGGGGGGTTTTCCTCGAGAAACGTGTCACATTTTTGCCTCGTTTTTCATGTTGCCTCGATTTTCATGTCCATTGTTGGGTGGTTTTTTGACACGTGGTTTTTGTCGATGGTTTTCTATTTCCGGTTAAGGAATTAGGGTTGTTGACTAATCTAGGTCATTGGGTTAGGGTTTTGGATGTTGTTGGCTCCTATATGTATATTGTATTGTAAACAATGTATCACTATGAATGAATATAGAATATGATGGTTTTCTCGGTTTGGGTTTCCAGGGGAAAAATCTCTGTGTAATGTTTGTATTTTCCATTGTTTATTTTTTGTTCTTTTACTGAAAATTTGTTTGCAGTAAATATTGTACAAGGTTAAAATGTACATTTGGTATCATAGCTTTGTTGGTTTCAAGGGGACGCCTCTGTGGTCAAGGGTTTCACTCGGGACTATGATAAGCCTTGTTACAGTGGGAGATCTGTGGTATTGATTTTTCAGGTGAAAATAAATGGCGAGCAATTTGAAAATGGAGATCAAGAAGTTTAATGGGAAAATTTTTGAGTTGTGGAATCTCAAGATGGAAGATCTGTTGGTGGACAGAGATCAGTGGATCGTGGTAGATCCAGGTACTTCACGTACAGGAACTTTAGCAGGTGACTGGAAAAAGTTGGATCGGAAGGCGAAGAGCACAATCCGACTATGTCTCTCAGATTCAGTATTACTAAATGTGTCAGAGGAAGCTACAGCCAAGGATTTATGGAATAAGTTGGGGAAGTTGTATCAGTCTAAGTCCCTAGTGAATAAATTGTTCCTGAGAAAGAATTTGTATAACCTGAGGATGAGAGATGGAGACTCGGTGGAAGATCATTTGAACTCCTTCAATACTGTGGTAAATCAGTTGGTATCTGTTGAGATTAAAATTTCAGATGAAGATAAATGTATGATTTTACTGTGTTCTTTACCAAACTCGTGGGATAGTCTGGTTGTGTCTATAGGTAGTAATACAACTACCATGAAGTTTGATGAAGCAGGCTCATCCTTGTCGTCGTAGGAGATAAGACGGAAGAATATGCAAGGACATAGCACAGACGCATTATTTGCAAGAGGACGTTCCCAGGAAATAAATAGATCTAAGTTCTCAAGTGGGAGATATAAGTCTAAGGGTAGATCTAAATCTCCCAGAAATTTTGTAAAGGTATGTTGGATATGTGGAAAGTAAGGGTGTTATCTCCCAAATAAATTTAAAATTTGTTGAGTCTTAGGTGATAGGTAAGCTCTTCCTTTAGATTTAATACCTTGTCACGTGGGTCTATCATTTGGTTTTTAGTCAGTCAAGGATAGTCATTGTGATAATGACTATGAGTTTATGAAGACTTTTTATCCTAATTCAAGGGATGTCTAAATCAAATGAAAAGTTTGAGTCACGAGATTTTCAAGTATAACATGTGATCCTACAAGTCATTTATGGTCATGATTAATCATCGTTGTTAAACTTGTTGTTTTTTGAGCTCAAAAAATCTCAAGTACTCATCTAGTACGAGTTTGCAGCATTTGGCATTTGTTTTACATGCAAGGCACTACAAATTCTTGAGTTGTTAGCGCACATCATCATTTTAACACTCAGCGTGCTCCAAACTTTTGAGCAAAACTCTGCTTCATCATTTGTATTCATTAACTCGTTGAGATCACTTCAGTGAAGGATTTGAAGGACGAGAACACTTCATCATCAGTTTAAATTTTCCCCCAAATCACTCAACTAGCTATATATTTTCCATTTTCTTAGAAAGAGTTCGTATGTGAAGCACTCTTCTTTATTTTTCTCTTGTAAACTCATCTTTGTCTCCAGAATTGTTACAGGAACTCGATCCTCTGCAAATGGCTCGCAAAGTTGATACACCTAGAAATAGGTCGGGGTCTCTCTACAGATTTGAATCCACATGCATCAATTTGATCGAGCAAAATCCCAATCACTTGGATGCATTCAAGCATTTGGGGAGTCTGAGGTTTTTCCAAAAGTTGGATGGCCACCATTTGGAGGCCTGTCATGACTTTGTAATGAATTATAAGGAGGGAAAGGCCCAAGTTTTCCCTATGGAGATAAATTTGACAGTGGACCTGATAGCAAAGGTGACAGAGATACCCAGGACCGGTGAGTAGTGGTTCAAAGCTAGGAAGATGGAAAAAGAAGATTGGTGTAAGGATATGTTGAAACCCGAGAATAAGGGAGAAAATTTAGTCAAAGGGATACCCAGGCAATGGCTTTTCAAAGCATATGATAAACTTCTTCTCATCATACAAAGGTATTTCACTTGTGAAGGGAGATACAACAAGGTTTTATAGTATCATTTTAATTTACTTCTACATTTTATTGGGAAAAGAGAAATTGATTTAGCATAATTTATCTTTATGGGTCTACAAAGAATGATCTTTCTAGCTCAGAATAAACCTAATAAAATAGAGAGGGAAATTTTCCACCATGCCCTAATCAAGTTGATAGTCACTGAACAGTTGAGGAAAGAATACAAATTATGGCCTACTTTCTTGCTTGTTTCCAACTACCAAATTGACATTGATGCTTCCTCTTCAAAACCTAAGACCCCTAGAAAAAAGACTTCCATGCCTTCCTTTGACTCCCCATCAGAAGCACCATAGTCTTCCCAAGCTATTGTATCTCAGGATCATCCACCTGTTAGAGCTTCTAAGAGAAATAAAGGAAAGGGAAAAAAATAAAGAAGTTGTTACTGAAGAAGAACCAGAACTCCATGTTGAACTCCCTCCAATAGAAACTGATGAAAATGTTCATAGTGCTCAAGTTAATATTGTTCCACCAATCTTGAGGAGATATTCTCGTAGGAAGCTTGAGTTGATAGAGGAAACTCATAAATAAATGGGTTAGATACCTCTATTGAACCTGTTGGAACACTCGTATTTTTCAAATACTCTAGTTATCAAAGTGTTGGAGCTGCCTACTTCCCAAATAACAAAACGATACACAAAAGCCTCAAAAATCGGATTTCGGGATTTCGTAGATATAACAGTTATATGTATCAAAGCTCTCAATGTCCTGACACTCGAAATAACAAAGTCGGTTTAAGTTTAATCGTGATTATTGAACCTTTAAGCAGGGATTATCACTTTTTAATACATCGTACTTTYGCGTTTCAGGAGTCACACCTCGAAACGCCCTTCGAACGTCCGATGTGTGAAGTTGCAAAATCGGMTTGAGATAAATCTGGTAAATTACAAGAATAATGATAATTAATCCATAGTTAATCGTTATCATGATTTCGTGACTCAACAGTTTTTACCTCGAAGCAACACGTTTGTAACCCCGATACTCGAGGTCRCGAAATTTATAATTGATCATGGTTAATTAAAAACTTAAGTCTAATAGTAGTTAATCAACCAAATCGCACTATCGCCAATTTGGGGTTCATGGTCTAAGACTAAGAGTAAAATCACCCGAGACTCGAACGTCGAAAAATGGATTAAGGACTAATCGCACTCAATTAAGGATTAAATTGGATTAATTAATTCCTTAAACAAATCTTAACTTGTATAGCTTATGGACCAAGAGTTAAACATTTATGCGATCTTCCCAAGTCACAATTTATCAAACATTTATGGCATTTATAAGAAATTTAGTGAAATGATTGATAGTAAGATCTTGTTTTATCTCCAAATATTTCTATTAAATGGTTTAAATGCTCTGTCAACAAGGACTCGCACAAACTTGAGTGTTCAAAGTGAAAGGATTTTCGTCATTATTTTAAATTTCCTTCTAATTTTCACAGAGCCAGTTTACTGAGATAACCTTTGTCTGTGTTTTCATTTTTTCTGACAGGAGACCAAATTGCAAGGTTCTATTTCATGGCTCTGCGGAAAACGCCCAAGACAACTGGTGAGAATTCAGGTCAAAGTTCAGATATTATTTTTGATATATCACCTAGAAGCATTAACACTGTCAAAACATGGACACATGTCTCCAACATTTTGCAATGCGAGCTGATAAATTATCCAGATGATTCCAGCGATAATGAAAAAGACGACTTATCCAACAAATACAAAATTGTCGCTCAGTCAGAGATACACAAGATAGCAGCAAGGCCACGGATTTTTCCCTATTATGATATGATTGGATGGGTGTTGGACCATGTAGATATCTCGACTAGGACAATATTCAATGACCAAAAGGTGGCGATTGGGATATTCAGGCCAGAGCATCTACAGGCAATGTACAAATTGTCCCCCACACCAAACTTTACTCACAACGCCGAATTCTTAAAGGGTTTCAAAAAGAAAGAATGTGAACAGTTTGGGACCATTCAAAGTCACAGCTTCTGAAGGGAAGAACTCATTTCTGTTAGAAAATTTGGATGGTAAAATTCTCAATGCCCCTATCAACGGGCATTATCTAAAGCACTATATGCAATAAACGATTTTGAAATCTCCACTGTATATATTGGTTTCTGTTTTCTGTTTTTATAGTTTTTCGGTAAGTTTTTCTTTCACCGAAAATAAAGCAAGTTAGTAATCTCCTAGAAATAAAGATATGAAATATTCAACACATTAAATTCCATAAATCTAAAAACCCTAACGCTCTTCATGTTTCTTTCTTACAGGATTCTGGTCTACAGACCAAACATCAAAAAGAAGAAAATGGATGGGCATGTATCGGGAAATCGATTCGTCTGAAACAGGTGATAAAAAATAATTCACTAAGATGAGAACGAACTGGTAAGGAAAAGGTACGAATTTCCAAAATGTCTAAATTTCAAATGATTATCACCTAGGTGCAAACAATGGTACCCCAAGTTTGATGGATACTCGCCACATGTATTATCAAAAGAACGAATTTTCAACATAAATCATAAAAGGTTCCTTTGGATAAAGATAAATAAAAATAAACAAAAAAAAAGGAGAAGTGAAGTGAAATCAAGAAATAGGTTTTTTAAAGTTGGGTTTTCTCTATCACGATCATGTTTATAAAATCCGAAGCTTTCTCTATATTCTTGTTAACTCTTTGGTATTTTCCCCTTGATCTCGGACGCCTTCTCCCGACCTCCACAGAAAAAGAAGAGGTTACACTTTAGGTCTGAAGGCTGACAAACAAATATTTAAGAAAAAGGGTAAGTCCTCATGACTCCTCTGCTCATACTGAACGAATATATGCATAATCTAATCCTAACTCTCTTAGTTTTATTAACAGGTTTTAAATGATTAGTCTTGCTCAAAAGAAGGCCCCTAGAAATAAAATTCCCCCATAAGTTTTCCTATAGACTAAGATATTTTGAAGGTCAAAAGAAGACTAGCCCAGAGTAGTCAAAGTGAGTTAATAGACCTCTGTCACAAAATTATACATAGATATCAACCCCAATATACTTTATACTAATTGATTTCCCCCACTTCACTTTAAAGAAAATATAAGACAGATGGTGAAAGGAAATTCATAAATGATTGCCCCCATCTAGTCCAAAAAGAGATGATGAAAGGAAATTCATTAAATGATTTCCCTCATCTCATGCATTTAAATGCAAAGTTACAAACTAACGTGGTGAAAGGAAATTCAATAAAAGGGAATCAAATAACTTCACCGGGGTACTGAACAGGCTCGTTGGTAGTGAAGCAATGTCTAAGATATATGTAAGGTTGTTATACATGAATTATATGGTACTCTGGTAATCATATTTCTTCGAAACTAGATCTACATTCCAAGTCCATGCAGGACCCCTGATTAAAAACATTGAAATTACTTTGCCTTGATGCAAGCAAAACCAACAGAACCTATTAAAATTCCTAAGGTTGTTTTTATTATCTTGAGAAGACCCGAAATCAGTGCCAGGGTAGAGGAAGTCGTCGAATGACCTAAAGTTAAGATTACAAACTGGTTTAGTTTTGAAATCTTTCAAAGATAAAGATGAAACCTCCATTTTTTGTTTCTATCCCCTCTCTCTGGACGCATTTCGCAGAAGTGGACCAATAACTCCATTTGCCCAATAAAGACACTTGGTCTACTGTTCTTCTCGTCCCACTGGGAGATGAGATCCCTAGTTGGAGCTTATTTTGGAACACTCGTATTTTTCAAATACTCCAGTTATCAAAGGGTTGGAGACACCTACTTCCCAAATAACAAAACGATACACAAAAGCCTCAAAAATCAGATTTCGGGATTTCGTAGATATTACAGTTATACATATCAAAGCTCTCAATGTCCCAACACATGAAATAGCGAAGTCGGTTTAAGTTTAATCATGATTATTTAACCTTTAAGTAGGGATTATCACTTTTTAATACATCATACTTTTGTGTTTCGGGAGTCACACCTCGAAACACCCTTCAAACGTCCGATGTGCGAAGTTGCGAAATCGGCTTGAGATAAATCTGGTCAATTACAAGAATAATTATAATTAAGCCATAATTAATCGTTATCGCGATTTTGCGACTCGACAATTTTTACCTCGAAGCAACACGTTTGTAACCCTGATACCTGAGGTCGCAAAATTTATTAATTGATCGTGGTTAATTAAAATATTAAGTCTAATCACAGTTAATCAACCAAATCGCACTATCACCAATTCAGGGTTCATGGTATAAGACTAAGAGTAAAATCACCCGAGACTGTGAATGCCAAAAAAGGGATTAATGATTAATCGCACTCAATTAAAGGATTAAACTGGATTAATTAATTCCTTAAACAAATCTTAACCTGTACAACTTATGGACAAAGAGTTAAACGTTTTTGCGATCTTCCCAAGTCACGAATTATCAAACATTTATGGCATTTATAAGAAAGTTAGTGAAATGATTGATAGTAAGATCTTGTTTTATCTCCAAATCTTTCTATTAAATGGTTTAAATGCTCTGTCAACAAGGACTCACACAAACTTGAGTGTTCAAAGCAAAAGGATTTCCATCATTATTTTAAATTTCCTTCTACTTTTCACAGAGCCAGTTTACCGAGATAACCTTTGTCTGTGTTTTCATTTTTTGTGACAGGAGACCAAATTGCAAGGTTCTATTTCATGGATCCGCGGAAAATGCCCAAGACAATTGGTGAGAATTCAGGTCAAAGTTCAGATATTATTTATGATACATCGCCTAGAAGCATCAACACTATCAAAACATGGACACATGTCTCCAACATTTTGCAATACGAGCTGATAAATTTTCCAGACGATTCCAGCGATAATGAAAAAGATGACTTATCCAGCAAATAAAAAATTGTCGCTCAGTGAGAGATACACAAGATAGCAGCAAGGCCATGGATTTTTCCCTATTATGATATGATCGGATGGGCGTTGGACCATGTAGATATCTCGACGAGCACGATATTCAACAACCAAAAGGTGGCGATTGGGACATTTAGGCCAGAGCATCTATAGGCAATGTACAAATTGTCCCCCACACCAAACTTTACTCACAATGTCGAATTCTTAGAGGGTTTCAAAAAGAAATAATGTGAACAGTTTGGGAAAAGCTTATCCGACCTGATCAAAGATTGGTATTCACACCCTGCAAACTTTAGAGCTGATTCTAATGGAATTTATACAATCTCGTATTGGGAGCTACAATTCATGTATATAGCAATGATGGTTTGTAGACTTTATGGGAAGGAGGACACCGTTGACTTCTTTCTCCCATGGGTACCACTTATCCACATAGTAGCTGAGGGTTTCTCTTTCGACTGGGCCAAATTGTTGTCAAACATTCTGGCCAGTCGAATTACAGAATATCGAGCACAAAAGGCCAGTGGGAAAGCATCTTCATTTTTCATGTCTGCTTACATTATGGATGCCATTTGCTTCATGACACCTTTTCAATTAATGAGTCGGAGTTGGACTCCAACTAACGCAGAGCCTATTCATGTGTACCACTCAAAAATCTAGGAAGATAAAGCCAAAGACTTCGTCTATGAGATTTTCAACTGGGTAATGGTACCAATGCATGTCTCTATCTTCGGCCATCCACCTCCCAGGATTTCGGATAAAATCATGGCCAACCTAAGCAGTGTGGCAGACTGGTATATAGAAGTAGAGTTTTCATACATTAGGGTTTTTGGCTGCTCTATTCCCCCATATGTCTTGCCGCTATTTTTACCAGATAAGCTAGTATGTCACGAGATCGCCAGGAAAACTGTGCTCAGTGGTATAAGTAAAGAGCTCAAGGGAGTTCAGAAGAAGGTATGGCCACCCTTTCCCATTCACATTGGTACATATTCTTTATTATATTTCGGCCATGCCAAAGCAGAGGCCGCGGCCTTGGAGGAAATGAAGCTAGTAGACATTGAGTTTAAGAAGCACGATCCCAATAAGGTTGTGAGTAATCACATGGCGAGTTGTGGTCTAAAAATATATGAGCACGAAGATTCACCTCATGATGAAATGTTCTGAGGAGAGAGGTCCTACTCAGAAGTCTTAAATCGGGTTCAAGCTCTACTGCCCGGAGACATGGTCGATTTTTACAAATTTCAGGAACATCAGAGAAGTGGCCTCCCCAAAGTTTTGCAGGGAAAGGTTTCAATACCTCAAGATATTCAACAAACAGATGTCAGGGGTTCAAAGAATGAAAACCCTAGCAAACAAGAAACTCAAAGTGATGCGGAGGAAACCAAGACTTCAAGCCAAGAAGAAAGATCCCCAAAGACAGACACACCAGGGAAACAGGTCAAGGATAAAATAGAGAGGCCCTTGAAAGGGGTCAAAGACACGTCATTGCTCACATCAAGTGGACCAGGCACAGGAGCTACTATGAAACAAACATCAAAGGAAATCAACAGTCCCATTCCATTTGTTACCCCTTACAATATTCCAAGCAGAACCCCGACACAGGGACAAAATGCAAAGAAGATCTGACACCTATCTTTGTGGAAGAGTTACTTCCCAACGAATTCTTTTTTAGTAAGAAAAGAAAGGTCGTCGTGAAGCGAGAGGCACATCACTTGTTGGGTACAGCAGTCAAAATATACAAAATATTAACAGACGGTGAATCCCTAGAAGAGGAAGAATTCGTTGATGAGATAGCAGGAACATTGGGGGCTTACGCAACGGTAAATCGATATTCAGTTGGAACTTTGAGGCAACAGTTGAAACAAAAAAATGTGTTAATCAGCAAATTGCAGGCTCAGATAGCAACAGTAGAGGCAACAACCAAGAATGAGGCAAACAAAGATTTCGAGCAAGCCAAAGCAGCGGATCAATAGAAAATCGAACAACTCAAATCCAATCTTGAGCAAATGCACCAGTCGGCTCAAACAAGCCAAACACAAGTCAATCAACAAGAGGAATTAATAAAACAGCTACAGTCTAAATTGAATTATGTTGAAAACCAAGTCATAGATATAACAATATTCCAAGCTCAAGCCACAGAAATACAAAAGAAGATAGAAGATTCTCAATAGAGTCTACTTACTAAAGTAGAAGTCATCCAGGATCATTCTGAGATGATAGATCAAGCCTTAGACAATATCGCCTTAAGAGAAAGAGAATCTAAGGTGGCTCGAGGTACTTTCCAAGAAGATATTATATCAACGGTGAAGAAGGAAATGGTCATCGCTTCCAGATTATCCATTCAAGAACAAACCAGAGGTAATATCCTGCTAAAGGTATGGGAGCAAAATATAGTAGAAAGCAGGAAAATGGCTAAGGAGGCAAGAGATTCTTGTGAAGAAATATTTGGTCTGCTAAATAAAAATGTGTTAGATGTTGATGAGGAAAGTAGCTCTAGAACATTGGGTAAAATGAACATAGCCAAACATCTAGTAGACATTAAGTAAAATGTGGAAAGAGGCCTTGTTGAGCTCTCCCAGATAAGTCAAGGCGGCATTGCCCAAATACATAAGTGGTTAGTAAAACCAAATCTACTACTATCAGTTATTATCATAGTAGATGGGCAAATAGGAGAAAGACTGCCACATCTGGAAAAAAAGTGTTACACCTTTGAAGCAAATGACCAAACCGAGCCTCCAAAGTTGATAGCTCAGTTAATAGAAAAGTGTATCAAATGTATTGATCAAGGGAAAAGGAATATTTCTGGAGGCAAATAACATAGTTTTATGTATCACCTAATGTTGGAGTTAGGAGACAAAAAAAAAAAAACGTCTTTCCATCATGAGAACTGATAGGGGATAACAAAGTGGAGTGTTTCATTTTCTCTTTTTTGTAACTAAAGTTTTGTTATAGCAAGATTTGCCTCACCATTGCTATCTTGCACAGAGGGGCTTTTTCCATTTCCCTATGCAGACTTATCAACCCCTTTTTGATAAATCCAAAGCCAAAAATATATATTTTTCCACATATACGCTCCCTAAATGCTTTACAAGATGCGTATACGCTTGCTGCTCCACCACAGCTCACGTATATCAGGATTTGTGCCAGAAAATAAAAAATGAGGTCGAGTTTCCATGTCACGAAAAAAGATCTCTGATCTTTGGCCTTCCATATACTGGAAACGTTCTGACTCGGCCCTTCAGTTGCATTCTGGAGGCTATAAGAGCACAATTTCGAGCTATGGAAAAGGAGGAGAAAGCATTCAACGTTGAGAGCAAAGTTACTCTGGAGAAATTACTTCATATTGAGTCTGCATCCCTTTGTCCCTCAAGTCTGAATGCATTGTTTATCCCCCAAGCTCTTTCCTTATTATCAAGAGGACCTCATTACCTCTTTGCTATGAGCTTGCCTTTGGTGGAGGATTGAAGTGGTGGAGACCCAATTGGAAGGAACTTGGTTTCTTGGTTTCGAACCGTGCTAACACGAAAGTCTGTAATGTTGATACTTTTATTGATCAATTATTAATAGAAATACTCCTTTCCCATCCTATCGATATCTTGCAAATATATGATTATTATCCATGGGAATGTTTGTAATGTTTATTAATGGATTGTGCTATCTGATGTGCTAACTCATTTTATATATTGTCACTATATACTTGCATCGCTTGTTTGTTGAGAACTTCTTACAGGTGTAAAGCTTTGGGTCAAAGTGCCCAACGGTGGAACGACATCAAACGATTGGATGGAGGTAGGCCTCGTCCTCATATTGCACATTATTTTATATAGCACATGTTGGAATTGAGTTGATTTCTACAGTCATACCTGCCTGTTGTGGTTTACCCTTGGCTATAGAGAGTTTTTCCCTTGTAACAGAATTGGCAACCATACTGGGGATAGATCTTCCTTCTAAGGGTTGAAGTATTTTTCTTCTTACATTGCTCTTTTTCCTTTGTGTTTCTTGTCATATCACAGTTGGACAGAGTCTATTCACTATGGGTCTGAGTTTTTCAGCCTTTTACCCTTGCCTAGCCTTGTTTTAAAAGATATACGCCCTTTTTTCCCTGACAGTCGCGTAAACACACTTGTTGTCCCACTGTAAGAGGCGTATATACGCCCTTTTCTCTTGAACAATCATGTATAACACTTCCCCTTGCTTGCTTTCTTGGTTTAGTGATTGATGGGTAGGTTTTGAGAATCACTGAGCCTTCTTAGGTCTCTATGGTGCTTGTTGAGATTATCTGGGATGACAAGAAACCTGTTTGGAGTTGAATTTTTGGGCGACGTCTTTCTCTTTGTTTTTCGTTTTTTATTTGTCCTTGGTAGTTGGGTTGTCTGCTTAGTTGCTTGGTATTATGATCAAGTGATTGCTTTTATACACAGTAGAATTTATATATCAAGTCGCTTATCAGTCCATGCATTTTCTTTGTAATACATTGAAGAAAAAAAAATAGGTATTTTGCATTGGTTGGTATTTTTGTCTTGGAACCTTTATCATTAGCTTAGCACATTTATCGAAATATCGCATTTTACTTCTGAGTTGCAGAGTTAAAATTGAATATTGCACTGTTTTTATTTAGCATATCATTCACTAAAAAGTTAAAGTCAGGCTTTGCATTATATCTATTTTTATTTTCATGCAGAGTCATAACACCATGAGTTTCATTTCCATACCTTTTTGAGTAATCACGGCCAATAAAATTTATGCTTGAAACTAAAATTGATTAGTAACGATTTTATTGTTTAGGGTGCACAAACTAGCCTAGGATTTAGTGCCTTGGAATAGGATTTTATGAGTAAACTTCTCTAAGGCAATTAAATCAACATATGTGTCTGAGACAGGGAGTTGAGAAATCCATTGTATAATTGGTAATATCAAGAGGCTCCACTCACACCAGAGTTAAGCACAAGGTCGCACAAAGTTTGTTGAAGGGATAACCCCTGGATACTCACCTAGGGTCAGAGATATTTTTGTGGATTTATTCATATTTGGGGATCTTGCTAGTATACATACATTTGTGAGAGGCGATACTTTCAACGTTTTTGGATTTGCTACCCTGCCCATATGGTAATTCAGACTTACGACTGTTCGCCTGTGCATCGATTATACAGTGGTTGATTAGTTTCTTGACTTAGGTTTCTCATAGGTTACTTGCAGGGGTTATTCTGCTTGTATCCTGAGTCAAATAGGGGTCAGACAACACACAACCTTTATGAAAGATTACCTCTCTGGGGGGATCTGACCTACCAGTTGTTAAGCCTACGAGCGCCCTTATAACTGACTCTGTTACCTCCAAACTTTAGCAGGGAGTCTCAGGTCCCTCCTAGATGAGGCATACCTTCTTTGGCGAGGGAGGCCACTCAGCCACTTTAGCCCATTTGGATGCATATTGTCCGCTTGACTTTTTGTTATGCTCTTTTATTACTAGTTGGCCTTAAGATATATTTTTATTTGTTGAGAGTCATAAGTCATCGTGGATTCGGACCAGCTTCCTCGTAGGTCCCTTCGGTTGTTATAGTTACCACCAGTTTTCGAGCTATTGCCTTCTAAAAGGCGTAGAGTTATCGGGAGTGGTACACACACATCCACTTTTCAGACTTGTGATCCCACAAGGATGAGTACTGGGTCTAGTCTTCATAACACTAGGAGTTCATCAACTCCCAATCCCACTATAGTTAATTGCACTCCTTCGATACCTGCAGCTGCTACAATTGCAGTGTCGGAGGCCTACATTAGTACTATGGCTCGACCCGTAGTCAATGCTTCATCTCTTACCTCTAACCCTTTTGGGGGTTTTGGCCACTCATCGAGTTACAATGTTCAGACCATCCCCATGGCTACTAGTCCATTTTTTTATGGTATGCCAAGTTTCACTTCGTAGTTTTCGACTGCCATCCCAGCTATTGGCCATAACACTAGCCTTGGACCTGGGGGCACTACACCTCCTTACAGTCCCTTTTCATTTGGTAGCTCTCATGTTCCCCAAAAGAATCCTAATGTAGGAAGTGTCCCCTTCCTTAACCCTGGGTCTAATCCTTCTACGGTTGGATGGAACAACCAAGTTGGTGGATAAGTTCTACCCTATATCCCTATCCCCTCAGTGCCGAATTCGACCAATACTTTTGGCATAGCAAATCCACTTCAATCCTTCGGATTCCTACCCGAAGGAGGTCAGACTTATGTCTTGGGCACCCCCCAACCTGGATCTAATCTAATTGGGGGCAGTTTTAACAACCTTTAGTTTGGAGCTAATCCAACTGGGGGCAATTTTCATAACCCTTATCGGAACATTCCTACTAGAATGATGCCCAATCCATATTTCTCAAATATTCCTGAAGGAGGGTCTTTTAATTTCGGACAAGGTTCTGGTCCTTACCAGAATCCTATATGGAACACATCTCCTAATACTCAGTCTTTTGCGAGAGGATGGGGTCAGGTGTCGCAACCCCGTATTCCCTTTTTGGCCACGCTTAATCTACCAGATTTGTCTAAACTAATGAATGACCCAATGATTCATGATCCCACATGGCCCCCTGTCCCCACTAAGCTTCCCTCAGACATTCCAAAGTTTGAGGGTAAGAATGGCGAGGACCCTGGTGATCACATCACTACTTTTCACCTCTAGTGCTCATCGAATTCTTTGAATCATGATTCTATTAGATTACGATTGTTTCAGCACACTCTTATCGGGATTGCATCACAATGGTATATTGAGCTACCTAGGGGGACATATGGGTCTTTTCAATAGTTAGTTCTATCCTTTCTTAACCATTTTCAACTACCCGTTCGTTACGATGTTGGCCTTGAACTTTTGTCAACTTTACGCCAGGGTACCGACACTCATATTTTGGACCATATCCAAGAATGGCGTAGGCAAAGATGGTTAGTTAAGACTCCCATACCCTCGACCTTTCTTTTAGAATGGTTTTTAAAGTCTTTTCACGCTCCTATTTCAAAGGACATTGCTACTTCTGGGGTCTTCAGCGAGGAAGAGGCCATTTTCAGAGCCCAACAATTCAATTTGATCTATGCTTAGTCTGGGATGTTATACCACCTTCTTCCCGACACACCACGATCAACTCATGATCCTAGACAGAGTCTTGGGCCCCATGTCAATGGCATTGTGGGGCCCACTAATGTAAAGTCTGCAGACTCGGCAACAAAGTCTACCGGAGGACTAGCTTTATTTGGATCCTCCAAACCCACCCAACCGGCGGATGTACATTCCGTGCAGTCGTCGTAAAACCCAAATGATGACCAGCAACCACATGGGAATAAACAGAAAGCTTGAAATAATCATAGAGGTGGGAAGAATAAACCGAAGGACAAGAATATAATGGAAAACAGAACGATAATGTTGGAGAGGGAAAGAAAGAAAAGCGTAAGGTTAAGTTTTCTTGTAAACTCTGTATTGATGATCACCTTACACACTTATGCCCCAAACTTGCGGAGGCTACAAGGCTTTTAAATCTTCCACCCGCTGTGCTAACAAATCCCTTTCCTCACAACCATCACTTAGCCTTGAGTTCTTCGAACGCCGAAAATGCACCCGGTGGGAGTCAAAACCCACCACCGCAAGATGGCGATCGTGTTTGTATCAATATGGTCGACGCAAAAATCAATATATCCACTCACTCTCGAGATTACGGCTCTTCAAAAGCTAGTACCATCCTAGAAGCTCCTCCTCCACCCTTGGAGATGAATTTATAGATCGAGAAACCAAAGCCACCGCCTTGTATTCCGAAAGGAGTATTCAAGTGCTCTACCCATAACCCTAATTCTAGAGCCACCCATAACTACTCTATTGTTGAGGATCTGGTCCAAACACCTTGCGCGATGTCTTCTTTGGAGGTGCTCCAAATGTGTCCATCATAGAGGAATGCCTTACTCTCTACCTTAGGAGCTCTAGAACCTAGTGACTCGAAGATCATCAAGTTTGATGTCACAGACATGAAGCCTCGCTTACCCTACCATGTGGCTTTCCAAATCCATGTGGAGTATTCTAAATATACCATCAACTGAGCAGTCGTTGATGAAGGTGTTGCCACTTGCGTGATGTCCTTAGTCTGTTGGAAATCTATCAGTTCTCCAACCCTTTCAAAGTCGTCGACCATGTTGACCACATTCGACGGTCATTCCTTCCGCCCTCATGGTATTCTCCCTACCTTTCTGGTCCAGTTAGGTGGGAAGAAAGTAGAGGTGGAAGTAGAGGTAGTTGATGCACCTCTCGATTATAACCTGTTACTAGGTCGCAATTGGACTTATGCTATGGTCGTCATTGTATCGTCTGTTTTCCACACACTTTGTTTTCCTCATCAGGGGGAGATTGTGATGATCGACCAGTTATCCTTTGCGTACTCTAGCTCAAACACATCTGTTGGACCGTCGATCCCTGTGGTCAACAATTCTCAACCGACAACTGAGAATATCAGTGTCAAAATGTATTCTTCCCTCATGGGTATTTTCAACTTCTCAGCAACAACTCACCACATTTACACCATGTCCAATATGCCCGCTTCAGTAGAGAAGTCCATCCCTTTCCGCACTTCTTATTTTAGTGACCCTTGGACCCTACCTTCTCCAACTTCGTCGATTGAAGGTCAGTCGCATGCTGGCATGGCTATGCCACTATTGGTAGTAGAGATTGAATATCAAGCTATCCTTGACTCTTCTTCCAACCCTGATCCTTTTCCCTCACAGATGGTCGAGGAGGATCTAGTTCTCAGGCCCGTGTGGGCCACTTTGTTATCTTGTTCACATGATTTCTTGGATGAGACTTTGCCTTTGGATGAATCCATCCTTGAAGCCATGAATTTTTCTGAGAGACCTTGGGACAATATGCATCATCGATCTTATTTTCTCCTAAGTCTTGAAAGAATTGAGCAAGATGATTTTAGATCTATCCTGAGTGAGATAGTCGGTCACGTCGTAGTTCCACTTGATACACATGGAATTTACGTCGAAGGGAATATGGCGAGTATTTCTCCTACCTTCCAGATCAATATCTCTCGTACCCCTGGCAAGATCGAAAATGTAAATATAGGTGTAGATTGTTCGCCAAAAGAGATTTTGATCTACACCAACCACTTCAAAGAATTTTGAGACGTATTCGCTTGGTCATATGAAGAGATGTCAGGGATCGACCCCCGTATTGTCGAACGTAAGATTAGGACTTAACCGGATGCTAAACCCGTTCAACAACTTCTTAGAGATGTTAATCCTAGGAATGCCCCCACTATTAAGGCAGAGGTAGATAAGCTACTTAATGACATCTTTATCTACCCAGTTCCCTTGACCGAATAGGCATCCAACCCCGTTCCCGTAAATAAAAATCAAGGAACCATCCACGTGTGTATGGAATTTCGCGACCTGAACAAGGCTTGTCCTAAAGATAACTTCCCCATGCCTTTCATTGATCAGATTCTCAACAAGTGTGCGAGAAGAAAAATATTTTCTTTTATGGACGGAGTTTCAAGCTATAACCAAATCCAGATCAAACCCAAAGACCAACATAAGACGACATTCATATGTCCTTGGGGCATGTTTGCATACCGGAAAATTCCTTTCAACCTGAAAAACGCCGGAGCAACCTTCCAACGAGCCATGACTTTCGCTTTTCATGATCTCAAACACATAGTCAAATATTACCTCGATGATCTTGCAGCTCACTCTCACAAGAGAGTGATCATGCTACGCACCTTCGACTAGTTTTTGAAAGATGTCTCTACTATAGAATTTGACTCAATCCTCATAAATGCATCTTTTGTGTTAGATCTGGTCATCTTTTAGGATTTTTAGTCTTCGAGATAGAGATCATGGTATATCCACTTAAGGTTGAGGAAATTCTTTAGTTGCCTCCCCCACGCACAATTAGACAACTTCAAGGTTTACAGGGGAAAGCTAACTTTTTGCATCGGTTTATTCTAAATTATGCCAATATCACTAAGGGTTTTATGCACCTATTGAAGAAAGACACC
>JASDQU010100710.1:216853-227148 GCA_032191745.1 Picea mariana | reverse complement strand
TTTGGTGACCTTCCACACCTTATCTGTAAATATGGATATACAACCTTCACTTTCCAACTGCCTTCACTTTGAAATTAGTTTTTTCATTATATCTGGAACATATCTTACCTCTTTCAACAACTATTGGTTTCCATTACTTTGCTTTATTTTTACCTTTCCCATTCCAACAATTTTGCATGGTGCATCATCACCCAAACGAGCTTGTCCAAAATCACCTTGAACATAATCTAGAAATTTTTTCTTATGGGTTGTGGCATGAAATGAAGCCCCTGAATCTACTACCCAATACTTAGAAATATTATCTATAGAAATAATAAAAGCATCTTGTAACACATCACCTGTTACATTTACTTCCTGATTTTTCTCTTGATGTCCATCTCTTTGTTTCTTTGGAGCTTTGTAGTCTTTCTTCATATGTCCTTTCTTCCCACAATTCCAACACTCTATCTTTCCAAATCTGGATTTGGATATGCCCTTCTTAGAATTCACGTGGTTTCCTGAGCCCTTTCCGCTATCCTTTTGTCTTCCCCTGTTCTCCATGTTTAGTGCATTACTTGATGTCTCACCTGTGATTTTCCGTTGCATTTCCTCACTAAGGATAACACCAACAACATCATCAAATTTTAAAGTGTTTGAACCAAAGACAGAGTTAATTATAGCCATGACCAAGCCATTCCATCTTTCTAGAAATGAGAACAAGATTAGAAGAGCCCTGACCTCATCATCAAAGTCCACTTTTACAAAACTTAGTTGATTACTAACCGTATTAAATTCATTTAAATGATCCGCAACAGACCCACCTTCTGACATCTTCATATTAAATAATATCTTCATTATAAATACCTTATTGGACGTCGAGGGTTTTTCATACAGTTTAGCCAATGCATCCATAAGCTCCTTCGTTGTCTTTTCTTTCAAAATATTGAAAGCCACCGACGTTGCCAAGCTTAGCCGTATTGTTCTTAGAGCCTTTTTGTCAAGAACTTATCATTCTTAATCCTTCATGGCCATCATATTCTTTGCTATTCCACCCAATGGTAGGAATATATCCTTCTGATATAAATAATATTCCATCTACATCTTCCATAACTAGTAGTTTTGGTCATTAAATTTCTCGACCCTAAACTTTCCATCTTCCGCCATTTCTCGCACTCGAACTAGGAACCCTCTTTTTCTACGATTTACCTTCGCTATGATACCAGTTGTTACAAAAATAGGACCGCAGAGCAATAAAATAAAACAAATTCAGAAATAAAACACAAAATATACACAATAAAATAAAGAAACAGATATACGTGGTTCACCTAGTGTGGGCTATGTTCACTAGAGAAGTTTCCAGGTCCTTCCTTTATTATTATCCAATAAATTAAGGGATACAACCTACAACACACCCGTTGTAACTTCCTCTTCTTTCTCTCACAGTCTCCTATCTCAGAATACAATATTCACAATGATACATAGTCGTAATACATTTCCCTCATAAAAGAGGGTTTCCTTCTAGGGCATAAAAACCTAACATAACTTCTACTGTCAGATTTGCGACCTTATAATGAATGGTCCATATTTACAATGAAATTACAAAATGCATTTACAAGGAAAATTTTCCTTCAGGGGCTTCACCCCCAAACCCCCATTGGGGAACGTTGTTCCCCGAACCCTCACTGTGGGCCCACTTGCCCCCGAATTCCCCAGATGAGGGGATGGACCCCAGAGAGGGGGTAACCCCCCTCTTCACTCCCCCGCGTGGAGGAGTGTAAATTCTTTTGGGGTGTAAAGTCTTCATGGGATATAAACATGGCTAAAAAAAAGACCTATGAATCAGGAAGATAATCAGGCTCCACAACCAAAACTATTAAGGGTTTAGGAGGTAGCTTGACAACATAAGTGGAATCAACAAATATAGCAACTATATCAAAAGATTCACTACCTACATGAACAATAGAAGGAGAAACTTCCAAATTAGGGTTACTTGGAGGCAAAGATATTTGTCGTTCTCTGAGATTTCTCTAGGTCATGAGATTCTTTGGGTTTGAGTATACTAGAGTATACTCAGGATCCAAGTTGCTTCTGGTATATCTTCTGTTAGATGCCACACCCTCTTTTAGTGGAGTTTCTAGGTGAAATAATCAATAGACAGGTGCTTGAAACGCGTTCTCCTTCGAGTATTAGATCTTGTAATGTCGTATACACAGGGAAAGATGTCTTCAAATTTCGTTCCCCATGAATGATTCCATTTCGGATGTTGTCCCTTGATATGTTCCACACTGTCAATAGAACTATGCCAATGCATCCTAGGGGCTAAGACTCAAAGCGAGACTTAAATCCATGCTGATAACAACAACAATTATGCAAAATTTTGGGTAAGCTTCACTCTGTCTATCTCTCTTATAAAACTCTCGGCCCCTAAACAATACTAGAACCAATATTGAAACATTCAAGATCAAGAGGCATGTTTTCACAAGTGATTCAGACAATTTGAGTTTAACTTTGAGAAGGGCCAGATTCAAAAGAAATACAAAATAGATGCGTGAAGAATATTTAAGGTGAATCTCACAACCTATGGAAATAATAGCGTGTTGAGAAATCAAGAGTTCAATAGTTCTAACAACTATACCACAACATTAAAACATGCATCAAACATTAAACATTTTCATATATTTAAATCCATGGAGGTACCCTTTGCACATCATTAAATACAAGAAAAAATGACATCAAGTGGTCATACATTCATAGGAAATCATTTCAGTGTCATAATCTAAACAACACACAGTAACACTGTACATGTCATGAAACTTGTTGCTCGATCTTTTGTTAATGGGGATCTGATACAAGAATCCATGAAATGAGAGGGATGACTATTACAAGAGAACATACACATAAAAATAAGCATATACTAAAGAATAATGTAGGGGATGAATCTCTTAAAGCCTGCAACCTTGAAAATTGGTCTCTGTCTGAGGGATATTGATCAAACAATTCTGGTATAATATACTCTTAAATTCCCCAAAGTGTCAACCCTAAAAATGAGCTCCTTTCACTACTTTATAGTTGTTTTAGCTTGAAGGAAAACTCCTCACTTGGACCAATATTGCTTGAAAATGATTTTCGCTTGTTAGAATCTTGATACTGCCTATAGAAATTTAATTGCTTTCAACGTCCAAACTGATTTTCATCTGATTTAACTGGGTAAAAATAAGTTTTTACCCCTGTTGGAACACTCATATTTTTCAAGTACTCCAGTTATCAAAGGGTTGGAGCCGCCTACTTCCCAAATAACAAAATGATACACATAAGCCTCAAAAATCGGATTTTGGGATTTCGTAGATATTACTGTTATACATATCAAAGCTCTAAATGTCCCGAAACACGAAATAGCGAAGTCGGTTTAAGTTTAATCATGATTATTGAACATTTAAGAAGGGATTATCACTTTTAATACATCGTACTTTCACGTTTTGGGAGTCACGCCTCAAAACGCCCTTTGAACATCTGATGTGCGAAGTTGCGAAATCAGCTTGAGATAAATCTGGTCAATTACAAGAATAATGATAATTAAGACATAGTTAATCGTTATCGCGATTTCACGACTCGACGATTTTTACCTCGAAGAAACACGTTTGTAACCCCGATACCCGAGGTCGCGAAATTTATTAATTGATCGTGGTTAATTAAAAACTTAAGTCTAATCACAATTAATCAACCAAATCGTAGTATCGCCAATTCGGGGTTCATGGTCTAAGACTAAGAGTAAAATCACCCGAGACTGCGAACGCCGAAAAAGGGATTAAGGACTAATCACACTCAATTAAAGGATTAAACTGGATCAATTAATTCCTTAAAAAAATATTAACCTGTACAATTTACAAACAGAGAGTTAAACGATTTTACGATCTTCCCAAGTCACGAATTATCAAACATTTATGGAATTTATAAGAAGGTTAGTGAAATGTTTGATAGTAAGATCCCATTTTATCTCCAAATATTTCTATTAAATGATTTAAATGCTCTGTCAACAAGGACTCGCACAAACTTGAGTGTTCAAAGCGAAAGGATTTCCGTCATTATTTTAAATTTCCTTCTACTTTTTAGAGAGCCAATTTACTGAGATAACCTTTGTTTGTGTTTTCATTTTTTGTGATAGGAGACCAAATTGCAAGGTTCTATATCATGGCTCCACGGAAAATGCCCAAGACAACTAAGGAGAATTCAGGTCAAAGTTAAGATATTATTTATGATACATCGCCTAGAAGTATCAACACTGTCAAAACATGGACACATGTCTCAAACATTTTGCAATACGAGCTGATAAATTGTCTAGATGATTCCAGCGATAATGAAAAAGATGACTTATCCTGCAAATACAAAATTGTCGCTCAGTCAGAGATAAACAAGATAGAAGCAAGGCCACAAATTTTTCCCTATTATGATATGATCAGATGGGCGCTGGGCCATAGCATCTACATGCAATGTACAAATTGTCCCCCACACCAAACTTTACTCACAATGTCGAATTCTTAGAGGGTTTCAAAAATAAAGAATGTGAGTAGTTTGGAAAAACTTATCCGACCTAATCAAGGATTGGTATTCACACCCTGCAAAATTCATAGCCGATTCTAATGGAATTTATACAATCTTGTCTTTAGAGCCACAATTCATGTATATAGCAATGATGGTTTGTAGACTTTATGGGAAGGAGGACATCGCTCACTTATTTCTCCCATGGGTACTGCTTATCCACATAGTAGCTGAGGGTTTCTCTTTCGACTGGGCCAAATTGTTGTTAGACAGTATGGCCAGTCGAATTACAGAATATCGAGTACAAAAGGCCAGTGGGAAAGGATCTTCATTTTTCATGTCTTCTTATATTATGGATGCCATTTGCTTCATGACACATTTTCCATTAATGAGCTGGAGCTAGACTCCAACTAACAAAGAGCCTATTCATCTGTACCACTCAAAACTTTGGGAAGATAAAGCCAAAGACTTCATCTATGATATTTTCAACTAGGTAATGGTACGAATGCATGTCTCTATCCTCGGCCATCCGCATCCCAGGATTTTGGATAAAATCATGACCAACGTAAGCAGCGTGGCAGACTGGTATATAGAAGAAGAGTTTTCATACATTAGGGTTTTTGGCTGCTCTGTTCCCCCATATGCCTTGTCGCTATTCTTACCAGATAAGCTAGTATGTCGCGAGATCACCAAGAAAATTGTTCTCAGTGGTATAAGTAAAGAGCTCAAGGGAGTTCAGAAGAAGGTATGGACACTCTTTCCCATTCACATTAGTACATATTCTTTATTAGATTTCGGCCATGCCAAAGCAGAGGCCGCGGCCTTGGAGGAAATGAAGCTAGTAGATATTGAGTTTAAGAAGCATGATCCTAATAAGGTTGTGAGTAATCACATGGCGAGTTGTGGTCTAAAAAGATATGAGCACGAAGATTCACCTCATGATGAAATGTCCGAGGAGCGAGGTCCTACTCAGAAGTCTTAAATCGGGTTCAAGATCTGCTGCCCGAAGACATGGTCGATTTTTACAAATTTTAGGAACAATGAAGAAGTGGCCTCCCCAAAGTTTTGCAGGGCAAGGTCTCAATACCTCAAGATATTCAGCAAACAGAAGTCAAGGTTTGAAAGGACGAAAACCCTGGCAAACAAGAAACTCAGAGTGACACGGAGGAAACCAAGACTTCAAGACAAGAAGAAAGACTCCCTGAGACAGATACACCAGGGAAACAAGTCAAGGATAAAACAGAGAGGCCCTCAAAAGGGACCAAGGACACGTCGTTGCTCACATCAAGTGGACCATGCACAAATGCTACTATGAAACAAACATCGAAGGAAATCGACAGTCCCATTCCATTCGTTACCTCCTTACAATATTCCAAGGAGAACCTCGACCCAGGGACAATATGCAAAGAAGATATGATGCCTATCTATGTGGAAGAGTTACCTCCCAACGATTTTTTTTTTAGTAAGAAAAGAAAGGCTGTAGTGAAGCGAGAGGCACACCACCTACTGGCTACAACTGTCAAAAGATACAAAATATTAATAGACGGTGAAGCCCTAGAAGAGGAAGAATTCGCTGATGAGATAGCAGGAACATTGGGGGCTTACGCAATGACAAATCAATATCCAGTTGAAACTTTGAGGCAACAGTTGAAACAAAAAAACCTGTTAATCAACAAATTGCAGGCTCATATAGCAACAGTAGAGGCGACAACCAAGAATGAAGCAAACAAAGATTTCAAGCAATCCAGAGCAACGGATCAATAGAAAATCGAACAACTCAAATCCAGTCTTGAGAAAATGCTTCAGTCAGCTCAAACAATCCAAACACAGGTCAATCAACAAGAGGAAATAATAAAACATCTACGGTCTAAATTGAATTCTGCTGAAAACCAGGTCATAGATATAACAATATTCCAAGCTCAAGCCACGAAAATACAAAAGAAGATAGAAGATGCTCAGCAGAGTCAACTTACTAAGGTAGAATTCATCCAGGATCATTCTCAGATGATAGATGAAGCCTTAAACAATATTGCCTTAAGAGAAAGAGAGGCTAAGGTGGCTCGAGGTACTTTCTAGGAAGCTATTATATGAATGACGAAGGAGGAAATGGTCATCGCTTCCATATTATCCATTCAAGAACAAACCAGAGGTAATATCCTTCTAAAGGTATGGGAGCAAAATATAGCAGAAAACAAGAAAATGGCTAAGGAGGCAAGAGATTCTTGTGAACAAATATTCGGTTTGCTAAATAAAAATTTGTTAGATGTTGATGAGGAAAGTAGCTCTGGAACATTGGGTAAAATGAACATAGCCAAACATTTGGTATACATTAAGGAAAATGTGGAAAGAGGCCTCATTGAGCTCTCCCAGATAAGTCAAGTCGACATTGCCCAAATATATAAGTGGTTAGTAAAACCAAATCTACTACTATCGGCTATTATCACAGTATATGGGAAAATGGGAGAAAGACTGCCACAGCTGGAAAGAAAGTGTTACACCTTCGAAGCAAATGACTAAACCGAGCCTCCAAAGTTGATAGCTCAGTTAATAGAAAAGTGTATCAAATGTATTGATCAAGGGAAAAGGAATATTTCTGGAGGAAAATAACACAGCTGTATGTATCACCTAATGTTGGAGCTAGGAGACAAAGAAAAGAAAACGTTTTTCCAGCATGAGAAACGACAGGGGATAATAAAGTGAAGCATTTCATTTTCTCTTTTTTGTAACTGAAGTTTTTAGAATGATAGAATTGCGAACGCCAAAATCTAGTATAAATATATATTTTTAAAATGCACAAGAGGCTTATTTTTGCCGTTTGTAAAGGACAAGACTCTCTTTATTTAGAATTAATACAAATGCAGGCCAGAGATTCTACATCTCGTCTATTCTAAGTTATGTGTTCTTTGTCTTTCCATTTTCCAACATACTTTCATATACTTTTCTTTGATGAATGCAAATCACAATTTAGTACAACTTCTACTGTGGTTATATTTCCTCGAGTAATATGATAACTAGCAGATATTTCCTCTATATTCACTGTTAGTTAATACAAGACCTGTATGTTATTTAGATGCTATATTTTAAACTTCATTGAAGGTTACATCATTCACTTTCTTCTTCTGTTACAGAGTAAGATTCTTCAACATTTGATGCCTTTCTTTGATTAGCAGGTTTTTGTTTTTCTTTGATTCATTCGATTTTTTCAAATTTAACTCAGTTATGGGAGACAACCTCTGATCTTTTTTATTATTAATTCATTTTAAATAACTTTATCTTGTTATTTCGGTGGTGAAAGGAAAACATTTAAAACTTTTTTCTTTTCCCCCTATAACTCTACCTATTACAAGATAGCCCAACATCGAACCCGGTCTCATAGATCAAACCAACATTGCATTAAACCTTTTTAATACTATCTTAAAAATTGCCACTACCCGAGTTGAACTTGAATGCTCATGGGAAGCCATTTAACAGGATATAAGTGCCCAAGAACAATTGGAAGCTAGACAGAGACAACTCAGAAATCAGCCATAGCTTCTTTTCCTCCAGTTGTTTTTTCTTGTTTTTACATCATATACCCTTTTTTGGATGCCTAGACTCTATACTTTATAGCCTTAAGTACATACTCTGGAACAACATCTTTCTAGCGCTGTTGTTGGGGAATGAGAGACAAAATCATTTTCCTTGGGAGAATGACATTTGTAAGTTTCTAATCTTTGATAGTGAACAAAGAATGAACACTTTCTAAAGGCTAAGATTTTATTATTCACTTGGCGACTCCACGTTTAACTAAGCTGGCATCCGGTTGAAGGAACAACAGGAAAAACCCAGATGGTAAACAAACCACGCCTGTTTTTGATCCCAAAAAAATACTAAAAACAAGAGGTTCCCTTAAGCCGACTGCTGTAGTCTACCAGCCTAAACACATGCAATCTAAGGCTAAGATTCCGCTTGAAACGCTAACTTCGCGAGAGGTTTCCACCAAAACCCTTTTTGGAGAAACGTTGGCTAAGACAGTTGAATCCGAGACCCTAAACCCAAATTTATCTTTCCCAAAAGTTAAATCTGAAGCTCACCCGACCACTTCCTGTGTAAATGAAGGTGAGAATCCCTCAGTAAAACTCACGTCAATTGATATCCCACCAACTCTTCAGTTAGATTTCCTGAACTCACAAAGTCTCGAAGACTATACCATATACTCAGATTCCACACCTACAGGTTCTCCCATTTACATCTCTTGCAAATCGGAGGAACTGAGTCCCCATATCCAGTTCCCCCCTTCATCATTTTTCCCATCTCTTGATAAACAACTCTTAGAATATTTTTTGCATCATCCCGAAGAAGCTCAAAAAACGTTATATATCTTTGGAAATCCTCTTTATAACTTACCCGTCTTTCCTCCTAGAATATCTATGGAAGCTGCAGGAGGAGGAGGAGGGGGGGGGTTCAAGGCCCTCCCCCACCACCACCCCCCAGTATTTTCACTAAATTAGCCACCAGATACGCTCATCTGGTCCTCCTGGTGCCTCTTCATGATCTACTCGAAAACTACATGAAAAACCTACCTAAGTTTACAGGGGAAGGAGACCTAACCGCGGTCGAGCATATAAATTTATTTGATCAATTCACAGATATTCTAGGTCTCGAACATGAAGACATATATTCCTGGTTGTTTGTCCAAACCTTCGAAGGACAGGTGAGAACCTGGTTTCGAAGTCTGCTCGCAGGTTCGATTTTATAATACGATGTGCTAGAAACCTCTTTTCTCAAACAATGGGGCGAAAGAAAAGATCACTTATACTATTTAACTGAGTTTGGGGCCTTAAAAAAGAAAAGTTAAGAAACTGTCATTGAATTCATTCAAATATTTAACAAATTATATAATAAGATCCCAGTCGAAGTTAAACCATCCCAACTTGTAGCCAAGGTAACCTTTGTGGGAACCTTCGAACCTGATTTCGCACTATTATTGAGAGAAAGGAGAGAGGCCGACCTAACTCGAATG
Organism: Picea mariana; assembly: GCA_032191745.1. Classification (NCBI taxonomy): domain Eukaryota; kingdom Viridiplantae; phylum Streptophyta; class Pinopsida; order Pinales; family Pinaceae; genus Picea; species Picea mariana. The sequence continues at coordinate 217,631 of JASDQU010100710.1, read as the reverse complement.
CAAGATGATGCCGTAGATATTGAGTCAAACATGATGGATTCTGGTAAATTAAAAACAAAAATAGAAACGGGAAACAGAGAGACCAAACGTTTTAGAGAACAAGCGGGACCCTCAGGATTTGGGAGATCCTTAGATGATAAAATGGATGATATGGCTAGGACAATAAAAGAGCTATCAAATAAAATTTCAAGGATGGATCTAGATCAATCCAAAGCAGATCAATTCATTAAGAGAGATTTCAGAATAAAACCCAATCCTCAGATACAACAAAGACAGGTTAAAAATGAAGACCAAAAATTCAAACTCCTTTAAAAAATGAAAATTTTATAGGAGGGAATGACATGAAAGAGTTTGATGATCTAGAAGAAGATGTGAACAATTTGGGAAATGATTGTATAAAACCTCATTTGACTAAGGAAGATTATGAGAGGTCTCTAGAACAATCGTCAAATAAAGATAGCAACATAAATAGCACAGATGATTCTACCTATCAAGGAATAGTCAATACTATAATGGCAGAACTCCAACACAAGTACAATCTAAGGCCTAAAAATAAAGCTATACCAACTACTCAACCAAAGAAAATCTTTCCAAGAGGTGAAACATACGAGCCTGTTAAAAAATACACCACGATACAGAACACCAAAATAAAAGTGGACCCGCGAAATACCAAAATGGAGGCTGAGATCCAAGCTCAAAAAACTAAGGTAGCCAGAACACATACATTGGAAACAAAAATAACTGAAAATAAAACAGTGCAAACAAATAAGTCAGAAAA
>JASDQU010100710.1:190164-209886 GCA_032191745.1 Picea mariana | reverse complement strand
TGAAACTGCAACTGCAATTGATACTGCAATTGATTTTGAAACTGCAGTTGCAACTTAGGGTTTTATGGGAAAACCCTAATTTTTCAAACTTCAAATTTTGAAATTTTGATCCAAGGACTAGATGTGCTGAGCTAAGGCGAGTTTGTTGGAGCTGTTAGATTTCAAAAATTTCAAGTTTTTCCCCTTGAAACTTGATCTGCGGAAATCTGGACTGGTACTTCTAGTACTGATTTTGGTTTCCTGGTTTTCTTGTACTTTTGGTTTTATAGGTTTTTAGTACTAGTCAAAACTATGGTTTGACTTTCCAGAGTATCTGACCGTTGAAAAGGTGCGCTCAAGGTGCCAAAGAGTTCCCTAGGCTAGGGCACACTTTTCTAGATGGTTTTTAGGATAATATTCCTCTTCAACAAAAGCCTTAAGAGTGAAAGATGCTCTCTTCAGCTTAGTTCTGATACCATTAAATGTTTTGAGCTATTATTAGGTTTCTTTTCAATTTACTAGATAACAATAGCATAGGTAGGATCACTGAGAGAAACACAATCACAAGACACACAACATTTATTTTGGGAAACCCTCATGGGGGAGAAAGCCCAACAAAAACTTCCTTAATATAGATAGCTAATACATTGCCAAGACAATAAACCAAAACACTAGAGAATATCCAACCCTGAGCAATGTTCCTCTCTCTTCCTTCTTCTATCAATTGTAGCTACCAAACTTGCGCACTTGATGAGAGGATGAGTGAGTGTGATAATAAGGTGTTGACTTCCTTTATTTATGCTCGATGGTAGGTGCTGAAAATGTGTCTCTTCATTGGGTAGGACCGACTTGTGTTCTTAGTGGCTAAAACCACTTTAATTAAGCCTGGGGGGCGACTTCTTAATTTTCATGATACGAGTACTGTTTGATCAATCCACAAAAGGGGATTTGGTCAAATACAATGTCCGACATGATCAGTCCACAAAAGGGGATTGATCTATTTAATAATGACTCAATAATAAAATCCAATATTTCATAGATGCAACAAACACATAGAAATAAGATACCAATTCATAAGAGAATTGGTTGAGATTGGAGAAATAAATTTGGAATTTCGCAAATTAAAGGAGCAGCTTGTAGAAATATTCAAAAAATCATTGCCAAAGGAGAATTTTGATCAATTAAAGAATATTTGGGACTCATAGACCTCAACAATCACTTGGATGATGCATGGGCTATCACTTAAGTCTTGCAATCCTAAAGTTTCTTTGTAGTCATACCTCATGGAGTTATTATCAGTTTAGGGAGGTTAAGATTAAGGCTGAAGTGTTGATGATAAGATTGACTAACACTCTGAAATAAATTTTGTGTAGCCTCTTTTGATTTTCACTCATGGAAAAGTGTTGAATCTCTCAAAGATATTTTAGCTAGTCAACATAAATTTAATGCATATGGTGATAGTGCATAAGATATTAACAACTTTTTTTTTAAAGTAGTGAATATCTATTCATATTTACATAGAGGGTATTGGTGGAGAACAAGAAGAATAAAATGTGCATCAATGAACTCTGTTTGCAACATAAACCTGTTTTTTTATTGCATATACAACAATTTGAAATACTCTATTTTGTATTCTGTTTTACCCTATTTTTATTCCACTCTATATTTCTTTTCCAATAGAAGCTTCATTAAAGTACTGTTAACAACAACAACAGTGGACGGAGATTCTTAATTGTTTTCTTACCAACTAAAATCTAGCAAAATCCTACATCAGTGGACATACTCACTTCATCGAAGTATTATTAACAACAACATCGATGTACTGTTAACAACAATAGATTGACCATGTTCCAAGATCAAAGGAAAGAAATGTTTAGAGAAATGCGTGCTCGCCCATATTTGGCCAGTAAAGCCATGAATAGTTGAAAATGATGTAAAACATTCCAATTGTGTTTTCTCTTTCAGTAGTTGGAGTCCGTTTATCTATTCTTGTAACATGGAGTTTGGGCTAATCATTAAAAGTATTATGTTCAATTAACATAATAGTTGATTTATTAAAGAGTGCATATACTTGTTTATTTAAAAGTTTAATTAAGAGTGAATATGCTTGTTTGTTTTTTATATAGAACGAACTATATTGTTTGCTGCTTATATGTAGACAAGTTTATCTTATGCCATTTTTTTAATCTCGAGTAAAGGATTTTAAAATGAACTTTCCACATTAATACACATTCAATCATTTAACTGCTTCCAGCTAAACTGCACTCCACCAAATTTTATGATGGATTGATGGTGCGATCATCCATTATGATGTCACATGATCTTCTAGTCGAGCAAAGGGAGGATGCAGTAAGTGTACGAAGCAAGCCAAAGACTTCGATATCCTGACCATGGATGTGGAGTAATCAATGATATCCACAAAAAATTGGCAGAGCTGCAATCGTAATTGGATTCCACACAAGCACATATTGTTAACAATAAAATGCAACGTGATAATCTACCTTGTTATTGTTGGTTTTTAAGATCATGGATACAATAATAATAAATGTAAAAAAAATGACAAGAAAAATCAATATCTCATATAACACATGAGATTTTTATGTGGTAAAACCATGATAGTGTGTCAAAGAAACATCCATTAGGAAAAGTATCAATATCTTTATTATTTAATATAAGCTTATAATCAAGATTACAACCAACATACATCTCTTGGGCTTCATTTATATATATCTACCTTGAAACAGTTACATAGTTACAAGGATTACTAGGACTACCACCAGTTATGCAAACCAACACCACCAAATATTTATATAAGTAAATTTTAGTATTTATATTTTCTTTTGATTGATTGTTGTCACATTTTAACAACATCCACCTTGAAAACAATTTATCTCATTCTTTGCCCAAGCCCATTCAACATCTCTTTTGCAAACCAAGAAAAACCACACACTATTATATTTCTTTTAAAAGTTAGATTATCCAAAAATGATTGGTCAGAGTGCATTAGGAGAGCCTTTCTGACCGATCACATTCCAAACAAGAAAATTTATCATGAAATTAAAATACTTTCAAAATATATAATGCTCAAGCGATGCTTGGTTGGTTAATGTTTGCCAACCAATTAAAAATGTGGACTAGCCAAACCCTACATCATTGGACAAAGCTTCATCGACGTACTGTTACTATTAACAACAACAGCAGTGGATAGAGCTTCTTCATCGTTTGTGTACTAATTAAAAACTAACCTAATTCTACATCAGTGGACAAAGCTTCATCGAAGTAGGTCTATTTTGGATGTCATCATTGTAGTAGTCGGTAGGTAGCTCTATGATAAGGAAGTACTATTAGTGATGGGTGTAATAGTTCCATTGTTCCTGATATTGGAGTTGAATAAGAAATAACTCCTACATTCTCTGGAGAAAAGGTTATGTCGTGGCATCAAAGACTGGGGCATATCAGAGAGAAGGGTCTTCGACTACTACATGGTAAAGGTATGGTTGAAGGTATGTCTAACTGGTCCCTTTATTTTGATTTCTATGAACATTGTGTATATGGGAAGTAGATCCGGGTAAGATTTCTGTGAACAGTGATGTTTTTGCAGTTGTATCCATCCCATCATTGGGAAAATCTATGTACTATGTCTCATTTATAGATGACTTCTCGAGGAATATTTGGATATATTTCCTCAGGAAGAAATCTGAAGTCTTTGATAGGTTTAAAGAGTTTAAGGCTCTTGTTGAGAATCAAACAGAGAAAATAATTAAGGTGTTGAGGACAGATAATAGCAAAGAGTTTTGCGGGAATGAATTTGAAGAATTCTGTAAGAAGTGCGGTATAACAAGGCATAAGAATAATCCATATACACCTCAACAGAATGGAGTTGTAGAAAGGATGAACATGACGCTGATGGAAGAAGCAAGGTGCATGCTCAGTGGTGCTAGGTTAGGGTAAGAATTCTGGGTAGAGGCAATGGGTACTGCATGTTACATGGTCAATAGATCACCCTCATCGGCGCTGGATCACAAGACTCCACAAGAGGTATGGACTGGTAAGAAACCTTCTCTCACACATCTCAAGGTATTTGGATGTGATACATATGCTCATGTTCCAAAGGAAAACATGAGTAAGCTAGATAAGAAGGCTAAAAAGTGTATCTTTATTGGATATAAAGATGGTCTTAAAGGTTATAAGCTTTGGAGCCCAAAAACTAAGAAGGTAGTGTATAGCCAACATGTGGTATTTAGAGAAATGAAGGATGTTGTTAAACAAGAAGACATACCATGTAATGAGGAACCGAGGAAAATATAGTTTGATTTAAAGGATGATGAATCGAACTCTACAAAAGATAAAAAAATTAGAAGAAGAAGATTCTCATACTCCAGTATTGAGGAGATCAGTTCGAGAAAGAAGGCTACCAAAAAGGTATACTCCATCTGATTTCCATTCAAATTTTTCTTTTTCTATTACTGATGATTATCCTAGAACAGTCAGGGAGGCAGTAGATTCAGAGGCTGGAAATCTCTGGGAAAAGGCCATGGACAAAGAAATGGAATCCTTGGATAAGAATGAGGCTTGGGATCTAGTGGATTGTCGACTAGAAGAAAGCCAATTGGAGGCAAATGGGTATTTAAAAAGAAGCTGAATGCATAAGGAAAAGAGGAGAAATACAAAGCTCAGTTAGTAGCAAAGGGTTATTCCCAGGTTGAGGGAATTGATTTTGGTGATATTTTTTCTCTTGTTGCCAAGTTAACCTCTATAATATTTTTGTTATTTGTTGTTGCTGCATTTGATTTTGAAGTATAACAGATGGATGCGAGGACAACATTCCTACATGGGGATCTAGAAGAAGAAATCTATATGAAGCATCCAAAAGGATTTGCTATGAAGGGAAAGAAGGAGCTGGTATGCAAGCTGAAATAGTCCCTATATGGTTTAAAACAATCACCAAGGATGTGGTATCAAAAATTTGATACTTATATGTTGGGACTTGGTTTCAGAAGAAGCAAAGACGATCATTATGTATTTTAAATTAATTGGTGATCATTTGATTCATTTGGTATTGTATGTGGATGACATGTTGTTGATAAGAAACAACAAAAAAAATATCTAGGATGTGAAAACTCATTTGTCCTCTAAATTTGACATGAAGGACATTGATGTTTCAAATTTCATTTTGGGCATGGAAATTTAATGAGATTGGAAAAAGAGGAAACTCTCATTAAATTAGAGAAAATATGTCGAGACAATATTGAAGAGGTTTAATATGTAGGGATGCAAATCGGTCAAGGTTCCTATTCCTGTTGGTGTAAATTTATCTGCAGATCAGTGTCCCAAGACACGTGAAGAGGAGGATAAAATGTATCGTGTTCCATATGTGAGTATAGTTGGCAGTTTTATGTATGCAATGGTTTGTACTAGACTGTACATTGCACATGAAGTGGGAGTTTGAGCAGGTATATGTCAAAACCAGGGAAGGAGAATTGGACAACAGTAAAAAGGGTTTTCACGTATTTGCATGGCACTACTAGCTATGGATTCTGCTACCAAGGAAGACTGGGATTGGACAGAGTGGTGGGTATACATGGATTTGTGGAAGAAGACTGGGCTAGAGATCTGGATCATAGGAGATATACAAGTGGGTATGTGTTTAACCTGTTTGGAGGAACAATAAGTTGGATGAGGAAAATACAGGCTGTAGTGGCACTTTCAACTACAGAAGTTGAATACATGGCAACCACTCATGCAAGTAAGGAAGTAGTATGGTTACAAATATTGTGTTCAGGTATTGGGTTGGTACAACAATATGTAAGGATATATTGTGACAGTCAGAGTGCAATTTTTCTAGCGAAGAAATCAACTTATCATTCAAAGACAAAGCATATTGATATTCAATATCACTTTGTGAGAGACATGGTTGAAGAAAATAAAGTATTGTTGATGAAGGTGGACACTTTGAAGAATGTTGCAGATTCATTAACAAAATCTATGAGCATTGATAAGTTATCTTGGTGTAGAGGATCCATGGTAATTGATGCCATTGATTGTTGACTATGTAACCCTGTAACCCCTTGTATGCAAAGAAAACAACAAGTGGGAGAATGTTGGGTATGTGTTATATTCTTTGCACGAGTTGTATTGTTTGCATTGTGTTGGGCGTGTTGAGGTTTGGGGGCAGCGCCCGTGATAAAAAAAAATTCCTCGGGAAACGAGTCACATTTTTTCATGTTGCCTCGATTTTGTGTCCATTGTTGGCCAATTTTTTGGAACATGTTTTTTTTTCCAATGGTTTTCTATTTTCGGTTAAGGAATTAGGGTTGTTGACTAATCTAGGTCATTGGGTTAGGGTTTTGGATGTTGTTGGCTCCTATATGTATATTGTATTGNGTATGTGTTATATTCTTTGCACGAGTTGTATTGTTTGCATTGTGTTGGGCGTGTTGAGGTTTGGGGGCAGCGCCCGTGATAAAAAAAAAATCCTCGGGAAACGAGTCACATTTTTTCATGTTGCCTCGATTTTGTGTCCATTGTTGGCCAATTTTTTGGAACATGTTTTTTTTTCCAATGGTTTTCTATTTTCGGTTAAGGAATTAGGGTTGTTGACTAATCTAGGTCATTGGGTTAGGGTTTTGGATGTTGTTGGATCCTATATGTATATTGTATTGTAAACAATGTATCACTATGAATGAATATAGAATATGATGGTTTTCTCAGTTTGGGGTTCCAGGGGAAAAATCTCTGTGTAATGTTTTTATTTTCCATTGTATATTTTATGTTCTTTTACTGAAAATTTGTTTGTAGTAAATATTGTACAAGGTTAAAATCTACACCTAAATGCCCCCCGCCATGCTTGTGGATGCAGAAGCCTGAGCCATATTTTGCCCCTTGTGGAAAAGGGTTCTTCAACACAACAGGTCGTTGTTGCACTAATAGCTTACGGGCTTCTGCAATCCAAGGGAACATGTGAGTCAGGTGGTCCTCCGTGTAGAGATTACATAGATACTTCAACTTATTCTTCTCCGTTTTTCCCTAGCCGACATTATTAGTAGCCTTTTTATCCCCTTTACCCTTCTTATTTCATTGTTTCTTCTTTCCCTCGGTCTGTTGGTTGGACTTGGGATTCGTTGACTGCACACTGTGTCCATCCGATGTCTGTTTAGGGGGAACAACCAAACTCGGAGTTTGGCTGGTCACAGTCTGTTGTACCGACAATTGTTGCAACTAACTCGACAACAGGTCCGTGGACTTTCTTTGTGTTGAGACCACATTGTTGTTGGCATGGGGTATAGAATTTTTCTTGGCCTTATCGAGAGTAGACCGTGGCGCATCAAGCAATATCTTGTAGATCATGCTAGATTGAGAGTAGATCAATTCAAGCTATTGGGCTCTCATAATAGCCTCCTCTTCTGAAAACACCCCAAAAGTCGCTACGTCCTTGGATATGCAGGGCACCAAAGACTTCACGAACCACTCAAGAAAGAAAGTAGGAGGGACCTTGACCTTGATCAAGCTCTTTCTTCCCCACCATTCTCGAATATGATCAAAGATATGGTTGGCCTTGGTTTTCTCAAAGTTGGTCAGTGATTCAGTGCCGACATCATATCTCACAAGTAACTAGAAATGGTTCAAGAAGACCATCGCCAATTCGTTAAAGTAAGAGTACCTCGAGCCATCGAGCTCAATATACCACTTCACAACATGCCCTATAAGAGTGCATTTAAAAAGGTGCAATTAGAAAGAGTCGACCTTCAGCGAGTTTGATGAGCACCACAAGTGAAAGGTTGTCACATGATCACCTGGATTTTCGCTAGGCTTGCCCTCAAATTTTGGAATATCCAAAGGCAAATTAGTCGGCATGGGGGGGTAATGCGGATCATGACAAGTTGGGTCATTCAGTAATCTCAACAAGTATGACAGATGTAGAGTTTCCATAAAAGGTAGTTTCGGTTGTGAATTATTTATAGGAAAAGAGGGCTCTGGATTTTGACTGGCACCAGGTTGCGAGGAAAGGTTGGATTGTTGGCGATGGTTTTGGTAGAAACTGTGGCCTTGGAAAGCAAAGGGAAACTACCTCTCTTGAGGTGTCATCGGTTGACTCCCGAAATTGGACGACATAGCCTGTGCAAGGATTTCTCCCTACATTGTGTTTCAAGGACCTTGGAAGGGGATTCCCCCAACCAATCCAATAGGCATGGGTACAGAGCCTTTCTCGAGGTTCCATTGAGTATGGAAGGGGTTTTCCCTGATCGAAATCCCTTGCAAGGGAACCGAGCCCTGCCAAGTATTCCAAAGACCCTTTGTGGACTAAACTCCAGTCGTCGCTCCCTATGAAGGAATAATACCTTGCACCGGGTTCTATTGACCAAAGCTGGGGTTTCCCCCAGTTGATAAAATGATCGAAGATAAAGTGTTGTTCCCAAACGCACCGAACAAATATAACAACATAGATCCCACTGATGTTGTATAATATGAAGGTCCTAGACTTCCTCCACCAAACAAGTTATAATTAGCATTCAACCCGATTGGTTGTTGGAAAGCACCACCGAGCGAAGGGGACGGAGGAGGTATATGACCCCCACTATAAGGGATAGCATTAAAAGGGACATAACTACCCATAGTTGACCCTTGCAAGGGATCGTTTGAGCTCGCTGCCCCCAGACCCATGGTCTATAAGGTAGACTAAGTAAGATCTGAGTTTGTATCAAAGCTGGGCATCCCATATGAGATAGGAACGCCTGATGCATTCTGAGTAAATATAAAAATGGTTGAAGTGGTTAAAGGTATTAGACCACTGCCCGAAGTTGAGGGAGTCAAGACAACTATGGTCCTTACTAGCAAAGGTGGGAGAGGAGGTAGGATGCCCCCTGTAGTAGTAGTCGTAACGGGAGTATGGGGACTCTCGGATGAAGTAGCAACATTTGATTCCATTGTCACTCGTAGAAATAGTTGGCACTTAGAATATGTCACCTTGGGAGGGACAATCTGAATCAAGATCGGTGCCAACAAGTTGGTGATCAAAGGATTAGCTATCCTGAAACCTTCAGTTCAAGGTCAGAAATGGTAGGTTCCTCCGTATTTAGAAAGTCTCCTCTCAACGCAGGCTCGAGCACAATTTCCTGTGGCCCGGTCGCTTCGAAAAACCCTTCTTGATCAATTATTCACCTCAACGGTGGTGGAGGTGGCTCCGAAGTAACTGGTAACATGCCATGAATCCTTCGCAACCGACGAAGTTGTTGATATTCGACTTTGTGAAATGATCAAATGACATAGTAAGGCTTGACTAGCATACAACACAAAGCACACACTAAATTTTTTACTAAAGATAATTCAAGCAGTCGAATAAATAGTGGGAAGGATGGTTATGCTAATTGACACTAGAGAAACTAACTGATCCAAGTACAACTCGAACATGGAAGCACCCCCTGGGTATACTCTGCGAAGAGAGATATGACGTCTTACCTAGGTACCATGGTATACCTTTGTAGTAACTTGTGTAAGTCCATAAAATATGGGCAACTAGGTTTCCATCTCGCAGTCAGTTACCAGGTGGGTACATTCGATAGTCGGGCATATCATAATGAGAAGGATAAAAAGTTTGAAGCCCTTAAAGGGTATTGAAAACAATTGGTATGGAAGACAATTGAGTATCTAGAAAAGATTCAAGGTTCATGAAGCTCTACAAACAAATGCAATCGGTATTGTTCCCAAGAAATACCCTCAATATACAATCCCCACTATGTTTAGTCTGACTTTGCATGGGTTATCTCCTCTGCCTTTCCTTAGACGACCTCGTGTTTATCCCCTGTGTTAGAGGGGGGTCCCGACTAACTCTTATGACACTGGACTTAAAACACTCCCTAACTTAGACTCTAATTATTTTATAAAGTGGCCTTGAAGAGTTTCCTCTTCACACCTAATTCAAGGCCCTAAAACCCTAAAATAGTTGGTGAACCCTACAAACAAAAAGTCTAATATATTTTAGATTAAGCGTTACTTTTAAGGATTGATTTACGCAAATGGTGGGGTAGTGAAACTGATGGTGTTATGAGGAGACGAATAAGGAAGATAACTTTAAAGCATTTAAAAGCAAAATATACTTCGAAATTAAAAGAAAAGCTTGTAAACAACTCTTTGTAAATTCAACTTTTCTAATTGATACTTCAAGATCTTGTAAATGAAGAAATCCTAAAAACTTCTTTCGTTTGACTAAAAACTACTTATGTTTCAAGAAATTGAAAAGAAATTTGAAAATAAGACTCTTTTTCTTTTTTCAAATAACAACCTTGACTACTTTACCAAACTAAAATGCAAGAACATAAATTCTTTTTTGATTTTTTGCACTGCTTTAATAAGAAAATCTGAAGTAAAATTTTTTTGTTCATTTTTCAAAGAAAGAAACAAGAATAAAGAGAAAACTAAAAAAAATATTGATAAAGACCCCAAACCAACTACATAACAAAGGGATTCAAACAAGAAACCAAAAGGACGATCTAAAACTTGACAGCTTGCTCTAAACCTTTTAGGGAAAACAAAAGAAGCCTAAGGAACAAGTAAACAAAAACTTAAAACCCAAGCTATGGCCAAAGATAGAAACTCTGACTGGTTCAAGAAAGTATCGAGAAGTATGAACTTCAATCAGGAAAGAGACAAACTCTCTCTTTGTTGAGAAACACTTTCAAGACATAGAGACGTGGGTTGTTACATCAACAGTCTGCATATGTACATGGGATTTCTACTATGTAGAGCACATATGTACACAGGATGACCCAAAACAGGGTGCATACACCTATGAGACTTTTCAAAAATAAAAATACAAGGCAGAATTACAGGGAAAGGGAAGTTGGTATGCACCTTGCAGGTGACTAGAAACCCTTAAAATACCCAGTAAAATTGACTGAAACTCGAAAGGAAAACAAAAAATCAATCAACAACCCAAAACTTCCCTATAAATCCTAGAGAGAATCCCCAATATGGTCACCAATTCTACTAGTGGGAAAATCCCCCTATAACTATACCAGGGTTTAGGATATAGACAGAGCAAATGACCATCTAAAAGTCAAACTAGTTTGTACACTACCCAAAACATACCAAAATAAATTAACAGAAAGAAATAGAAGAGAATATCGGTAACTGTACCTTTTATCCAACATCTGGTGATGATCTCCTCAAGCTCTGTAGCTTCAAAGGCTGCAAGTCTCCTCCCAAGGAAAACAAGGGATACCAACATGCTATTTCTATTCATAAATTATGGTTATATATCAAATGTCATATGTAAATCAAAGAGAAGACATAAAACATCATGATTTGGGACAGGGAAAAGAGATTCTTTTATTCATTCAACAAAATTCCATGATTTGGGAATATAGAAAAAAAAGTCCATAAATTGGAACTAGGATGATGATGGACTACTCACTAACAACACATGCACATGCAACTGAAGGTACAACCAAGCAAGTACCTATGAGATATTTCTTCGTTGAGTGAGGAAATCTTAGGACAAATAGAGGGAAATGTGACTACATCTAGTAGATATGATAAGAAAACAAGGACAAGAGGTGAAAAAGTCCGAAGAAAATTTTGTAGATGCATGCAATTTTTTCTTGCCGAGGGAGGATCATGCTCTTATGATGATGAGAGCATAGGAGACATAGAGGTTCCACTCAGGTATAAGCATCTGGTGAAACAATGGGTACCTAAGGAACTACCTCCTATAGATGTTGACTTCGTTGTCAACAATAGGACATATCACATTGCACCATCCTCCCTGCATGGCTTGGGGATATTTTCCATGGATGGAATAACTGTAAAATACAATATAGTAACTGAATTGATGGACTATGTCAGACCATGTTACAATTATAACGATTGGATGTGGCAGGTTCAATACATGTGAAGTATGCGGAGATATGCACTCGTCGCAAATTATATACAATTAATAAAAAAGGATAAAAAGAAGGGAGCGACTATCTATATTGATGGAAGGCCTAAAGATTTTGGCAATATCGCAGGGTTTATAAACATCACATGACCCGGGACAACAAACAAACAACCGAATTGCATATATGAGGGATGTGAAGAGAATCGGGTAGTCATGTGCGCAATAAAAAATATAGCTCCCGGGGAAGAGTTATTAGTGGATTACCATTTGAATCGAATAGAAACATGGAATAATAGTGTGTGGGTACTTATGCAACACTTCTTTAAGAAACCTCTACTTATTGCATTATATTTTTTTATTATATTTAACATTACTGTAAACATTATCTTTAACATTGGTTTTTTTTTATCGTTAACATTTTTTTAAATATTTGGGGGTTATAATTATATTATAATGTAGAAGGATGATCATGGAAAAGGGCCAGTCGCAGAACATGTAAATGATTATCAATTTCCTCTTTCATTTTATGTGAATTTTATTATTTTCTTATATAATTTTATTGAAATAACATTGTTTTTGTTGAAATTATATGTAGTCCATAGGCCATGTTGATCATGATTCCACCAATGAGGAGGGGTTTTATTCATCCCCTGATCCGATGGTCTTAACAAAAAAGATATCATTAAAGCGAACAAGGAACTTGCTAGCTTCTTAGATCGTCCATATCAAACTCCCGACGGCCTAGCAAAGATCAATCTCCTTATGTCACAACTTAACACATATAATGTAATAACCATAATTTAAAGTGTTTGTTTTTAATGTACTCATATATTCAATTATGAAACTTTGTTCTTTAACTTTTACATTATATCACAATTTTTTTTTCTCTTTTATAAAGAGATTTTTGGAGCCTATTCAGCCTGGTGTTGGTAGTAGTGGCGCTACAGAGACACTACAGATTCCTGATGTGAGCGGTCATATAGATGCTAGAGTACTATTTACTTCTCCATATTCCACACCTAATTTAGATAGGAGCTATGACACGCACCGCCAGACACCCACATATCAGTCAGAGTCTAGAGATGGTGGCAGAGATGAGGCTCATGGTGATGTGGTTGACATTTTTTCATTTCCTCGAGCTAGACGTGTGACAAGAATGGGGACCCTTCCATGCACATTTTTGGTCGACGATAATGGACTTCCATTAAATAAATCAATACTTCCAGGTAGTTTTAATTCATATTTTAATCATTTAATGTTGTCCTTCTCATACACAAATCATCTAGATTATTAATTTTAAATTAATGATCATGATCCGGATTATTTTCGGCACGAAATGAGAGCGGAGATATAATAAATAAATGCACAGAGATATCGTGGATATCCAATAATATAACATAAATGTATCAGAGATGCAACCATAAACACAGAGATACAGTAATACACGATTTCTATTAATTAAAGAAATGTGCAGAGACTGTAAAACTACAAAGTGAAAGACTTGTTATAATGGTGGTGTCTTATCTCTGAGAAGAGAAGTGACAGATGCACTCATTCGCAAGAAGATGGTTACAATGAGGCTCTGAAGGCCTTTTTACAATAAACAGGAATGTAAAAAACCCTAGACATCCAAAAACCTAACCCTAGTAGATGAAGCACCAAAAGTCGTGTGGGCTCTGTTTGGGTAAGTTAGTACATCAACTTCCCGGGGTCATAACTTTTGCATATGATCTCCGTTTTAGGCACATGATAGCTCGTTGGAAAGGTATCGTCAAGGAGATTCATTTTAGGGGAAATATGGAAGGAAATTCCATATTTCTCCTCGTTTTCCCAAAAATGTCATTTAGGGCCTCAAAATGGCCCTGGAAGTTAAAAACTGCTAAAAATAGTAAATTACCAAAATTGCGAGAAAACTGTTTTGAGCCAGTTGGAAAAGGGGGGTAGCCACCAATATCCACTTGGATCAATCCTCTTTAGGAAGCAATGGTATCCATTGCATTGAGTGCCCGGGGGAGAGGGAAAAGTGTTTGCTAAATCTGCATCTTGATGAGTTTCTTACCTTGTTGGAGAAGTTGTGTTGCTTAGCTTATTGAAGGTTGTCACAAGCAAGTGGCTAGAAGGGTTGGAACTTTTTAACCAGTCTGGCTACATGAGATGCCTGCGTGCAGAAGGAATCTTTACACTTTGTTGCAATCTTGTCGATATGCTTCTATTGGATAAAAGATGCTTGGGTCGAGGCTGTAGTGTTTGCAGTATCCTTTTGTTCACCTTTTGAACAGATTATGAAGAAGTTGAATTTTGCAGTATGAGATACTACCTTGCGGGACTATTTAGGTGGAATAGTAGTCAAAACTACCTCTAGTATTTTGTAGAGATGACCCCCCAGAGAAACAATGACACTATGGGGCCGAGACTCATAAATAGAATGGTGTTTCCACATATATGGCTGGCCCAAGAGAACATCACAAACATCCAGTGGGGAAACATCACATAATACCTCATCCTTGAAGGGTTGGATGTCGTATGACAATTGACACTATTGGCTGACACAAATATCTCGTCCCTGGTGAAGCCACCCAATGTTGTATGGCTATGGGTGTGGTGTTGTTGACAATCCCAACTATTTTACGACCTCTGCTAAGATGGAGTTCTTTTGGCTTCTACTATCAACAATAAAATGTAGCGAGGACCCCTTCACTCACATCTGTGAATGAAAAAGGCACTCCCCCTCTTCAGGATCTATTGGTTCTTCTGTTTGAATTGTTACGGTCGCGAAAATAACAGTGGGGTCTGTGTCAATGATCTATCCTTTACCAGTATTTTCAGAATCATATTCTAAATCAAGGTTCGGCTCCTTTTCTTTGACCTTGACCACCAATGACTGTTTTGAGTGACATTCATCGGTGTTGTGCTAGGGGATTTTGTGGAAATTGCACCATTTTCCGATGTCCTTCTTTTTCTTCCTGTGACCCTTCTTTTCCTGTGGCTTGGATTGGTTTTCAGGAGACTGTTTGTTAGGGCCATCTTTGTCATACTTTGGTTGTTGCAGATTTGCAGACCCAAACTCTCATTTTTTCTGGTTCTTAAATTTCTCCTCGATTTTAACAGCATATCGATAAGCAGCACCGAGTGATGAGATGTGCAGAAAATATTTTTCAGTTTGGATGTATCTATGTAGAGCCCCACGACATTTCAGAACCAAATGTCATTCGAAGTCTTTGATACCCATGTTGGTGCACAAGGTATGGAAGGTATTGGTGAACTCCAGAACTTCTTGGCCCCTCTCTTTCCGTAGTGTGTTCCATCTCATGTATTGGTCCTCATAGTTTCCAACATGGTAATACTGTTCCTTTACCGCATCCAAAAAAAAATCCCAAGTGGGATCGACCCCATATATTCCAAACTCCTATGTGGAAATTTGCTCCCAGTAAGTTTCCAAACAATGTTTGACATGGGGAAGAGATTTAAGGAGTGTGAAGGTGATCTTTTCCTTGTCAAAAAAATTATGAACAGAGAAATAACCTTCTAACAGATTTAACCATTTGTCTAGCGCATTTGCATCTATCTGACCTTCAAATATGGGAATATCAAAATTAACTTGTACCTTAAAAGGAGAGGTGCTTCCAAAGTGTTTGTTTGATGAAGATGTGCATGTTTCTATTGGCAGGCGTTAAAGGATGTGGGAAAAATTCTCCATCATTTCGTCCCTCTGTCGCGTGAGAGCTTGCTCAATCAACAAATTTATAGGAATGAATGTTCAGTCATTTTTATTTCCTTCCGCCATTGAGGGTTTCTTCGAGGTGCAAGAGCGATTGTCTTCAAGAGAGACAAGATCGAGACCCAACTTGCTATGCTTGGACCTCGTTGGGGACATGCATTGAAAAAACGATCAAGAGAAGCCTGCTTTGATACCACTGATCCGGATTATTTTCAACATGAAATGAGAGCGGAGATATAATAAATAAATGCATGGAGATATTGCGGATATCCAATGATATAACATAAATGTATCAGATATGCCACCATAAACACAAAGATACAGTAATAAACAATTTCTATTAATGAATGAAATGTACAGAGACTATTAAAAATATAGAATGAAAGACTCGCTAGAATGGTGGTAGCTTATATCTGAGAAGAGATGTGACGGCTATGCTCATTCACAAGAAGATGGTTACAATGAGGCTTTGAAGGCATTTTTGCAATAAAAATTAATATCAAAAACCCTCGACATCCAAAAACCTAACCCTAGGAGATGAAGCACCAAAAGTCGTGTGGCCCCGTTTGGGTAAGTTAGTACATGAACTTCCTGGGGTCGTAACTTTTGCATGCGATCTTTGTTTTAGGCACATGATAGCCCGTTGGAAAGGTATTATCAAGGAGATTCATTTTGGAAGAAATATGAAGGAACTTCCATATTTCTCCCCATTTTCCCAAAAATTTCGTTTCGGGCCTCAAAATGGCCCCAGAAGTTAAAAACTTCTAAAAATAGTAAATTACCAAAATTGTGAGAAAATTGTTTTGAACCAGTTGGAAAAGGTGGGTGGCCACCGATATCCACCTGGATCAAATCATATATTTTTATGTGTAGGAAACGACCATTTTTATAGGCACCTAGAGAGCAAGGCCTTGTTGATTTTTGGGGAAACCTCACGCATGAGGTGGAATTGCCAGATTCCAACCTCAAAAAGGAACTTATGGATTATCTTGAAGGCCTCTTTGGAGTAGACACGTTCAATAAAAAAATGGTCACCTTTGCAGCAGGAGAATATTTAAAATATACGCAGGATGTTTATAGCCGAAGCTTGGTAGGAAATCCTAGGTATGAGCGTCCTCCCTCAATTCCAGAGAGGGAGTGGAAGGTGATCATTGATGATGCAAAAGAGAAGATTTTGAAAAATTCAGGAGATCAAATAACTGGTGCACCAAGGTAAATTACAATATTTTGATTTCAATACCAGCTTTATTTTTCTTTATATCTAAATAAAAGTGTGGTTATATATAACATACCTTAAAATTTTGATGATAGGTTGCTTGACACTTCGAAGGTAACCAAAGAAAGGATTGCCAAACATGGCCAACACAATCTAGGCCAGGGAGGCTACTTGAGTTTACAATCATGAATCGTAAGTACCCAAACATATTAAGAATATTATTTGTATCGCCTTACAACTTTCAGGTAATTGTAGCCAAAAACATTAAAAAACCATACCCTTATGTAATGCAGGGAGACGACTTCGGAACTGAAACCATGGAGGAAGACTTCCAACTTGGTTACAAGTACGTTTATAAAGCCGTGGTTGATCATAGGAAAATCATGGGGAAGACCCCAAGATCCAATTTGCGGGATAAGGTAAATAAAAATCAGTCCACATTCGCCTTTCATTACTTATAAAATATGTAAATGTTTGATATCAGCCATAATTTAATGTCTTACTTTGTTTTAATTAGGGGAGCAACACTATCAATGAAATCATTAGTAATGGAAAACAAACCATTGATAGTGAAATGTAGACAGAAGATCATGGTGCTCCCCAGCAGCCCCATCCTAGTGAGGTGCATCCCCAAGATGTTCCTGTGACTTAGGCCCACGACGGTAAAATGGATATATATTAATAATTCAATACTTATGAATTTTTTACTTACAAATTTTGACATTTAAATGGTAGATAATGTCATAGTTGATCCTCCTTGACCTGAAGATCAAGTGAACAAGCCAACAACCATTCCAACAGTGCTAACTAGAGGACCAGCTAGATAATTACATTGCAGAGTTTTTTTTTTAATATTAATGAACTACTTCAATGATATTTAAAAATTGGCCATATAAATTTAATATTTTTGGTTTTTGTAGGTGATTACCCCTCACAGCACCATCCACGCCATGGGTATGAGACCAGACGTACTCGGCGTGAAAGGACTGAAACAACATCAACTATTGAAGAGCACCCAGTAAACAAAGACATGGAGATGGATGAATTACTTAAGACTTGGAAAGGACAAAAGAATACTAAAAGAAATTCATGATGTGTAATAATTTTATAAAACAGTTAGATGTACATTATATAGTTGAACATGTAATGATGCATATAATGCATTGACATTATGGGTACTTTTTCATCTGGTAATATACACAAGGCTATTTCTATGGCTTGTATATATCTGTGAATGTTTTTTTTTATACACTTAATGATAATTTTAGCTTCTCTTTTAAGACTTGGTATATATCGATTCAATACTCCTTGGTTATATTGGTTCTATTGGCCTTGACATACAATTTATGCATCAATTTGTGACTCCATGGATATCATCCTAGCGATTTGAAGGCATTGGTAAACGTGAAATTTAAGATATTGAATTGTTCAAGTTTGGATTTAAATTTTACATGCTTGTTTGTTTGTGGGTTTCAAGAGTTCCAAACTTCTATCTCTTTGTCTTTTAAGAATGGAAATCTCTTTGTATTTTAAGATATAATGTGAGAATTCAAGCAAGACCTGGTGCCTTGAGCTTGGGCTATGGAATCTAGGCAACAAATAGAACTTGAATATGCAATATGCAACTTCCAAAATCTTGTGACATGATATATGCAACTTTGAAAGTCTTGTGACATGTGACATGTGGCAAGCATATTTTCCAAGCAATGTGCAAACTTTAAACTTGGTGCAACATGCAAAAATAAATTTTTGGGAAGATTCAATAATAAGTTTTAAGGATTAAACATGAGGGGTTGGAAATGGCCATGTCAAACATTTTATAAATATTTTTCAGAGCATTACCCTTCTTTTGATTGTGTCTTTTCATTGTGTCTCACATGACAAAGAAACCAAGTCACATTACCATTGTCAATTTATATGTGGAGGTTTATTCAAGGTTTCAAGACTTTCTTCATATTTTCCTACTTTTATCCTCTCATGGTCATTATTAGCACCAATTCTTGTCACGGGCAGAGGGTAACCCAGTTCAGCGGTCTACATAAGAAGTGCCCGAGCACAACATGCACAAAAGTCCATTTCGGATTTAAAATCAAGCGAGCGGGAAAAAAGAAATTTTCAATGGCGAGGATCCATCAATGGGGCAGATCGACGACTATCGAGAAACAGGGCACCATAGAATTTCCCAATGTTTAACGCTAGGGCTTGCCCCAGCTGGTTAAAGTCACGATTGAACCTAATCCATTTGATCTAGTGGGGATGGGTGGTAACTGATTGTGTGATCCCAGGAGTCGGCATTTTGGGGATCGCGAGTTGGGAGGACAGGGTTCTCCCTTGTGTTTCAAACCCTGAAATGTGAAATGCTAAGAGCCTTTGGAGTTGGGTCCATGGTACTAGTTCCAGGTTGGGCCCAAGAGTGGAGGTAGCGCCCCTTTGCCATCAAAGTCATCTCAGTCGTCTGATCCAGCGAGGACACATGGAGAAAGATCTAGGCTAGGTGGGGGTCTCACATCAAAAAAGATCTAGGTCATCCAGCCTCGGGGCTACATGGAGTGAAATTGAATCTAGTCTCCATTTCATCTACCAGGACTTTGAAGGGAAAGGGGTATCTCCTCCCCATTGCATTGGGAATCGCCGATATGCAAAATGTGAAAGCGCCCCCAAGGGTCGAGCCCAAGGTCATAGCCCCAGGATCTTTTGGAGTGGATCCAAGGCGGATAAGAGATGCATGGCTAGGGTTGTCCAATGGGAAAAGGATCATGTCTGTTAGCTAGATCCACCGTTGATTTGGGAAGAGAGTTTTCATGGTTTTGGGCCCTGGGAATTTTGAAGTCAAGGGAGGTGAGATATCCTGGGAAGAAAGCCTCGAAAGTGCCTTAATAGATTCAGGTCCACAGTCACAGGCCCAACTCCCATGGAGGGATCTAGCCCCTGGAG
>JASDQU010100710.1:148208-170192 GCA_032191745.1 Picea mariana | reverse complement strand
AAGCATGGCTAATATACTGTTCGTTTTCTGAGGGTTATGAAATTGTTTTGCAGACGAATAACAGTACAGTTCGGAAGGGAGAGATGCGGTCCACACTTCCGTGCGGTGCTTGCAAGATCTACAGAAAGAAATGTTCCGAGAAATGCGTGCTCGCCCCATATTTTCCGCTGGACGATCGCCAGAAGTTCCTGTTGGTACACAGAGTGTTCGGACGTGGCCATGTCATTAAATTGCTACGGGTATGTTCCATTGCTTGAAGGATACGGCCAGCAGAGCCATGAATAGTTGAAATTGAAAATTAATGTGGTTATGGGACAAATTTAGTATGAAGCAAAACATTCATATTGTTTTTTAGCTTTCAGTTTGTTTTTAAAGAAAATATTGTCAATTATCATTTCGCTAAGTTGCAGTTTAGGAGTTGTTAATCTATTCCTGTAAAAAGAAGTTGGGAGTTGCAGTTTGTGATTAGTTTATCTATTCCTGTAAAAATGGAGTTTGGATCATTACGTTTGCAGTTTGTGAATAGTTTATCTATTTATGACGTTACAGGATCTTCAGGCCGAGCAAAGAGGTGATGCAGTAAGCAGCATGGTATACGAAGCAAACCAAAGAATTCGAGATCCTGTCCATGGCTGTGTAGGAGTAATCAATGATCTCCACAAAAGAGTGGCAGAACTTCAAGCAAAGTTGGATTCCAAACAAGCACAGCTTGCTGACATGAGCATGCAACATGCTCATCTCTTAGACCTGGCTACAAACCTGGTTACAAACTATCATGAAGCTTTGTTGACACATATTTACTCCAGGTTAGTGAAGGAACTCACACAGACCCGCATGTTTTAGATGATCTTGATCCTAAGTAGCTATGGGAACCACTCTCGACATGAAACCTTATGATGTCTTTCTCTGTTCCTTTTCTTCTGACCTCGTTAGTTCTTCATGTATGTCCTCCATTCAATATGATTATGTTTCCACCACTGTCAGCTCCACATTGTAATACTGTGATTAGGTCTGAGTTTCTGTCCGAAGTTGGAGGAGATTTCCTTGCATTATTATCTTAAATTCTTGAATATGTTTATCTTAAATTCTTGAATATGCTTGTCTTAGATTCATGAATTGTTGTTTTGAATATCAACTGAATAAAGATTGGATAGTTTACATTGGATGGTAATGCTTTCTATTACAATGAAAACTGGTATAAATCTATTTTAAATTCAATTTATTAAGAATTTATTAAACATGGAGTGAGATGGAATGTTTTTAGTATAAATTTATTTTAATTTATTAAACTAATGTTTTTAGTATAAATTTATTTTAACTTTAATTTATTAAAAATAGAGGGGGATTAATTTTTTTTATCATAAAATAGATTTAAGTTAAATAAGTTAAATCCATCATATTTCAGATTTATTATTCAGCTTCTCAATTTACAATTTTTAATTTACAAACCTTTTTTTAGATTGAAAAGTTTAAGAAAATATTTGTAGTTCTACAATTTAGATCAAGTCTTTTGAGATGTAAATTTTCCTCAAATTTTTTACTTAAAAAAATTTTCTTCACATGATAGATACAGAGTTGAGAAAGATTTACATTAATTTATATTCAATTAACATACAAAATTATTATTATTTGTTACCACTATTATATATTGAAAAATAAAATTATCCAAAAATGAATGGTAATATTATACATATTTAATCATATTTTGAAAATAAAACTAACAAAAAATATTTTAAAAAAAATGATCATAGTGTACTTTTCAAAGTAAAATTATAAAAAAGTGATGATCAAAGTCCTTTCTACCCAATCAAGACTCCCAAACCACATTCCAACTAGGAGAATTTAAGATGAAATTAAAACACTTTCAAAATATATGACTCCTACATTGATAGATTGTTATTGTTTGCCAACTAATTAAACATGTGGACTAAAGAGTCCTACATCACGATGATGCTACTGAAGGTAAGCTTCATGATCAATATGAAATAAATTCCCTCAAGTTTCTTTTGACTTTTATTCATGAATTGTAGTTGAATCTCTGAAAGATATTTTAGTTAATGCATATAGTTGTATTGGGTAATATATTAGTAGCTTTCTTTTATATAAGTGGTGAAGATGTATTCATATTTATATGTAGAAGAGAAGTAAAGAGTATTAGTGGAGAAGAAGAAGAATAGAATAGAATGTGAAATAASAATGARTTTATTAGAAMTSTGTTTSCAATAYAAAYATGAYTTTTTCTTGCATGTACAAWAGTCTGAAATACTTTGTTTTACTTTGTTTTYTTYYACTCTCTATTTGTTTTTCAACATATTGGTATCAAAGYARGTTTYAAGMGGCTTTTGTTGTTTATCTTGTCATTTTTTGAGATGGATAGTAGCAAAATCATGTGGGAACAAGTACCATAGTTTGATGGAAAAAATAGAATGTTTGGTGCATTAATATAAACATCATTTTATGTTATCAAGAGTTATGGGAGCTTGTTGAAAATGGCTTCCCTAATCCTGTAGACATTCAATGCACTCACTTAAACTAAGAAAACAATATTGAAGGAGAATAGGAAGAAGGATGCCAAGGATCTTTATTTTATGCAAACATTTGGAGTCTCCATTTTTCCAAGGATATCAACAACTACAAAATTCAAGCAAGCATGGGAGACTTTGCAAAATGCATACTATTACCACACAATCTAGCACCAAGTGAAAATCATTCACAAGGCACTAAGACTAGTGGAACATGGAAAATGTTACCATTGCCACCTAGGCAACAAATCCCTCTTTTTAGTGAAGGAATAGTATTCAACACAATGGATGCTTCCCCAGTAGCCTCTAATAATCCCTAGGAAAGACATAATCAAGTCTAAGGCCATTGGGGTGACTACTCAAACTACGACCAATGAAAAGGATATGCAAAGTGTATAATGAGGTAGTATGAAAAGACAATTTCCAAATTTAAAGTAGATATGATCTATGTCAAATTGATATGTTTTCCAAGTCAAGTATATGCTTAATAGGATCACCAAACACTACAAAAAGTCTAGTGCTGCTATAGAATTGTTTAAACATAAATTAACTTATAGCACTAAAATTTTTTATGGTAGTAAGAAGTAAATAGCTCTTTAACATGCAATAAATTAGTAAATCAAAGGGCTAAAAAATGAGCTAAAGTTAGGGTTTTAATTACAAACCAATTCACAAAATTAAAGAGTAGTAAACAACCCTAAACCATAGATGTTTTTCCCTAGGTGGTTGTTATAACAGTTTAGAAATATAAACTTGGGTTTCATCAATGTAATTTAGGTAAAAGTGTGGCCAAATACTAGTGCATACAATTTTTTTAGGCATATGGGGTTAAATAAAGATCCCTTTGGAGAGAAATGTGTGGATTCTTTTAGGGTGATACCTAGACATTTTCCACTCCTAACCCTAGGAGATCCTCCTAAAATAATAAGGGATAGGTCAAGGGAAGGTCCTCCACTAGTCACCTTCCAAGGGTTTTAATGAGAAGGGTTTGTTCAAGAATAATCCAAGTGAATGCTAAGCCAACACTATAGAATAAACATTACACTTAAATGAATTCATAAACATAACAATAAGATAAAAAGAGACCACTTACTTAATAAAAATTCCATCCATCAAAACCCTAGTTTTCAATGATTATCCAATTAGTAGTAGAGAATCCACAAGCATTCATCCAAAAAATAGCTCTAACTAACCATTATAGCATTCTTCATGAGAGAGAATAAGTAGAAGTAGACAAGTAGTGATAAATCTCCACAACTAGCAATGATTCAAAGTGAGAAGTGATTTAGTTATTTATATGAGAGATTTATGACCCTTCTCACACAACATAATCCATAATAACATAATGTATGGCTTCTATCTCACGTAAACCCTAGAGATAAGACAAAAATAAATAAATAAAACCATGATACATGAGTGGATAGGTATTTAAGCACCCCATAAATGCCTCCAAGAAGAAGTAAACTAGCTCAAACATCAAATCATCTGAGATCACATGTGTGGCCTAAAAAATGGGATGGCTCACTGAAAAGTGGTGAAAAGAGGCTCAAAAGTGAACGCTTCCATGAAAGGGTGCAACATTTCATCTACAAGTAGTGTTTCATCATCCAAAACATGTGACATCTCAAAAACATGTGCCACATCATCATAATGAATATCAAAATGTCACATCAAGGTGACCCATCAACAAAATGTGCAACATCCCATCATCCAATTCATCCCATCATCAAAGGGTACTATGAGCAATGGAAAGGTGCCACATCATCTCTCTAGGTGCAACATCCTCAAGAAAGGGTCCAACATCCTCAAGATAAAGGGGAACATCTCATCAATTCATCATCAACATTCAACAACCCATCATTAAGGGGCTTATGGTCATACCTGATGAGTGCTAGGGTGTCTTGTCAATGGATCCATGTCATCAAAAGGCTCAATGTACTCCTAGGAGTGTAGAACAAACTCTCTCAAGTGGTGGGTATGGCCTCCATAAATGTGTGCTAGTATCCCCTCAATATCCTCCAAAGGATCCAAGTGTCGACTAAGCATGTGGCTATGTGCAATCCATCATCCAAGAAGGGGCTCGTCTGGTCCAATGTGTCACAAAGAACGAAGTAATGGTACCTTTTAATCCAAACAAAACATATAAAGTGATTCATGTTAATACAAACACCATTAGATAGATTTCATAAAGTATCCTCTTCAAACTTCACACTGGCTTACAAAGTTGTACAATTTTCCAAGACTAAATATGGGAGGTTCATTATTACCCCTATTCGGTGTGCCAATATCTAGACCAAGAAGTATGTCCCAAGGAATCCATCAAGGAGTATGTGCAATGGTAGTGGTATGGATTGGGTTTTACTTCATGGAAAGAATGGCATTGACATGCAAGGCCATGCATAATAGTCGTTCTCATGAATTCCTTTGTAGAGGGAGTGCTTACGCAATGAGGTACCCTTTCCTTGACATCATGTCTTTCCAAAACCCTATTTACCTTTTTCTTTATATCTTTAACCTTTTTTGTATTTTGACATTTGATTTCCTACTTGTCCTTTTGTAAGATATGCATTCATTGCATAGGACTTGGAGTGATGGCCTCTTAGTGAGGGGGTAGAGATAATGCTTCTTTCTTTCTTGGTTTTTAATACTTTTATTTTCTTGTTTGTTTCTTTTCCCCACATTTTGAACTAGGGATTTTTCTCGTTCTATATAACTTTTTTTTATAATTTTTGCATCAACCTCAAGCATTCAAGCCTCTTCTTTTCATGGGATTATGAAGAACAAAGCCTTTTTTGATACATTTAACACCTATCCAAAAATAAAGGACAATGGATATGTCCTAGATGGAATATGTTATTCATGGTAAGGGGTATGGAGACATTGCCCCCATTAAACCCCCCCCATGAGTCACAACACTTGACTAGAAGATGATTATGATCACCAAGGTGAGACAAGGAAAAATGTATAAATTCAAAGCATCATGATTCAATATACAATTCAACCCATGATCACCTTTTTCATGTCTAAAGTATTAACATTATCACTCAATATGAAGTGTCAGAACGATGTATCTAAGTATGTAAATGCACCATGTCATATGAGTGAATTGAGATGAAAATGTAATGGAATTCATCTGCGAGCAATTGTTTGTGGAGACTCCAGAATGAAATCATCATAACTTCTATTTGAAATGTGGATCATGCAAAACAAATTGTCCTCTAGTTACCCCTAGAAGTGAGGGGGTAACACATACCAAGGCAAAAAAAAGGTAAATCTTGTCAAGTTACAATTGTTAAGAAGAGATATTGAAATTTTGCAAATGAAAGAGTCTGAGTTAGTGAATGATTCCTTTACTGTAACTATGAACTTGGTTAATTAAATTATAAATAATGGATACATTCTTGAAGATCAAATAATCATAGCAAAAACCTTGAAGAGTCTTCCTCTTATATTTGATCCTATTGTTGTAGAAGTAGAAGACTCAAGGGATCTAACACAAATTTCTCTTGATGAACTTATGGGTCCCTTGCAAATACATGAAAAAATGTTGAATAGAGTAGCTATCGTCTCTTATGAGCAAGATTTTAGATCTCAAGTTTCAGTTAGAGGAATAGTAGATCATTCAAAAATAGAGGTGTTGCTATAGGAAGTGGAAGTTTCAATAGAAACCATAAAACAGGATAAATAAGTTTTTTAGAAACACGTGGAAGAGGAAGGAGAAACAATAATTCACATGGAAGTTGTTCACAAAGGTATGAAAAATTCAATGTCCAATGCCATTACTATAAAAGGGTTTGACATTATGCATATGGATGTAGAAAAAAATGATATGTATACACAAAATGCAAATTTCATTAAGAGAGAAGAAATTGGAAGTGAAAATAAGGAAAATCTATTTATTGAATTTGTAATGAAGTAGAATAAAGTAATAAGGATTTTCCCACTTAGATAGTGATTGTAGAAACCATATGAGTGGAATAAAATAAATTTTTTCTAGCATTGATAAATCAATGAAATATGAGGTGAGAACATGAAATAACAACAAAGTACTAGTCATGGGTAAATGATGCATCTCCGTTTTCACCAAGCAAGATGAAATTAAACAAATTCAATATGTATACTATGTCCTCGGTTTAAAACATAAGCTCATTAGTGTTGGATAGTTAGTTCAAAAGGGATATAGGTTTATGTTTGAGAATGGAGACTCCATTATTTTTTATAGAAATTGAAATGATAGTCAAATTACAACAGTCAAGATACACAATAATGTTTCCTTTAACCATGAAGAATGAATTTTCATCTACATTCAAAATCGATACAATAGGCCAATCCAGGTTGAGGAATCTAAGATATCGTTACTTGAGCTTTACTGGGCTGAATTTGTTGTATAAGAAGAAAATGGTAAGAGGACTACATTTGATTGAGAAACCTACTAAAATATGTGAGGGATGCATTTTGGGAAAACAACATAAACATGTTTTTTTGTTTGGTAAATCATGGAGGGCAAGAAATCAACTTAAGTTGACTCATTTACATCTTTGTGGCCCTATGAAAACCCACTCTATTGACACAAGTAAGTATTTTATAACATTCATAGATGATTCTAGTAGAAAAACATGGGTCTATTTCGTAAAGTATAAATATGAGGCCTTTGAGATCTTCAAGCAATTCAAGGCCCTAGTTGAAAAATAGAGTGAATACTACATAAAGGTCCCAAAGGATTAACAAAGGAGGAGAATACATGTCAAACAAGTTTCTAAAATTTTGCAGAGAACATGGAATCAAGAATAAATTTTCTACAAGGTATACACCACAATAGAATGGTGTGGCATAAAGGAAAAATGGAACCATTCATGAAATGTCTAGGAGCATGTTAAAGGCTAAAGGATTGTCAACTCAATTATGGGGTAAAGCAGTAGAAATTGAAAATTATTTGTTGGATAGATGTCCCACAAAAGGTGTTCATAACATTATTCCACAAGAGGCATGGAGCAAGAAAATACCAGTCTTAAACAGTTATGAGTTTTTTATTGTGTGTCATTTGCACATATTCCCAAGGAAAGAAGACAAAAATGAGATGATAAAGGAGAAAAATGTGTTTTCATTGGATATAGTGAGCAATCAAAGGCATACAAACTATACAATCCTCACACAAAGGATTTAATAATCAATAGAGATGTGATATTTCTTGAGGATGAAGCATGTAATGATCAACAAGGACCAACACAATATGTTGTGGTAGCAATACCTCTTATGGTGTTATCAAATTGCACAAAAGGTATTACCATAGTGATACCTTAAAGCATTAACATTTAACATGGAGCACAATGTGTCACCCAAGTGACACCTCCATTGACACGTTCCCAAGTTGTACCCAAGGAAACTCCTTCATTAGGTACTCCTAGCACAAAAACAAGAACCAATTCATCATCTTCAAGGTATTGTGGTAATGATAGCTCAAGAAAAACAAGAATCTTGAAGGAGATATAGGAGACATCCAAATATGAATACGATGGTAATGAATTGATGAATTTTGATTTATTTTTTGAATATGATCCTATTCACTTTGAGGATGTGTTAAAATAAAGAAAATGGTGCAATGCCATGGATGAAGAAATGCAAGAAATTGAGAAAACTGAGACATGGGAGATAGTAAACCTTCGAGTGGGAAAATAATTTGTTGGTGTGAAGTGGGTTTATAGAACCAATAATGATGTAGACGGGAGAATTGAAAGACACAAAGAACAACTTGTGGTCAAAGGGTACAAAAAACAACATGGAAGAGGTTATAATGAAGTATTTTCTCATGTAGCAAGGATGGAAACAATGTGAGTTCCTTGGAAATAACAACTCAACACAAATGGAAAGTCCATTAGATGGATGAAAAATCATATTTTCTCAATGGAGTGTTAAAGGAAGAAGTATATATTGAAAACCCCCCAAATTTTAAAACTTTGTGATTTGAGAAGAAAGTGTATAAGATGAAAAACATGTTGTATGGGCTCAAGCAAGCACCCAGAGATTTGTATAGCTACATTGAATCATACTTGTTGAGAAATGGTTTTAGTAAAAGAAGTAGTGAGACAACACTTTGCATCAACAATCAAGGTGAGATTATAATTATTTTCTTATATTCAGATTATCTGGTTTTTATAGGAAATATCAATTTTTCCATAGAAGAATTCAGAACAACAATGAAGAAAGAATTCATAATGAAAAATATGGGCTTATTGAGATACTTTCTTGGTATCGAGGTTAAACAAACAAATTAAGGTATCTTCATATCTCAATCCAAGTATGCAGGGGAAATCTTGAAGAGATTTAGGATGTTGAATAACAAGCTAGTGCCAACACGAACAACAATAGGTTTGAAGCTAAGCAAATGTGATTGCAATAACAATGTGGATGCAACATTTTATAAAAATATGGTTGGAAATTTTATGTATCTAACAACAACAAGACTTGATATCATGTATGTAGTCAATCTAATCTATTGGTTTTATGGGGACTCCAAAGAAACCACACTTGCAAGAAAGAAAGATAATTTTAAGGTATTTGAATGGCACCAAAATCCATGGAATCTTGGATATTGTAGTAGACAAATTTGAGTTGGTTGGGTACATTGATAGTGAGTTGGGAGGAAATATAGATGAAGAAAAGAGCACATATGGATATGTGTTCCAAATTGGGTCAAGAGCTATTTCATGGGCTTCAAAGAAGCAACATATTATGTCACATTCACAACAAAAGTGGACTACATGGTGACATATGCAACAAATTGTCAGGTTTTATGGTTAATAAGGATACTATTATATTTGAATTAGGAGAAACAAGAGAGAACATCAATATTCTCTAATAAGAAATCACCTATAGCTCTATCAAAGAATTTGTTAAGTTTTGAGCTATTATTAGGATTATTTTCAATTTACTAGATAACAATAACATAGGTAGGATCACTGAGAGAAACAAAATCACAATATACACAACATTTATTCAGGGAAGCCCTCATGGGGAAGAAGACCCAACAAAAACTTCCTTAATATAGATAACCAATACAATTCCCCAAAACACTGGATAATATCCAACACTGAGCAATGCGCCTCTCTCTTCCTTCTTATCCCAACTACAACTACTAAACGTGTGCACTTGATGAGAGGATGAGTGAATGTGATAATGAGGCGCTAGATTCCTTTATTTATACTAGCTGCTAGGTGCTAGAAAGGTGTCACTTCACTAGGCAAGGACGAATTGTCTTCTTAGTGGCTAAAACCACTTTAATTAGGCTTGGGGGCTGACTTCTTAATTTGCATAATACAATTAGGGTTTGACCAATCCACAAAAGAGGATTTGGTCAAATACAATGCCCGACATGATCAATCCACAAAAGGGGATTTATCTATTTAATAATGACTCAATAATAAATATAATACTCTTTACAGTTACAATATTTAAACACTCCCCCTTAAAAAGAAGGGTATTCTATAGACAAAACTCAATATAACATCATCAAGAGAGAGAGAGGGAAGAAACATAAACAACATCTGGAACACTGCCTGACATATCTATTAATCATTAGAAGTTTTTATCATCATCAATATCATCATCCACAACAAGAAGTTGGAATGGCATCATCATCATATGCATCAACATGGATTTGTATAACACTAATACATCATCATCATCAATAAAAACGTGAGGCTGATGCAATCATCAACAACAACATAATCACGAAAGGAAGGATGGAACATCAACAACATCAACATTAAACTAGAAATCTTCAACACGAAGCTAGCATCACAACAACATTAGCATGAAGTTGGCATCTCAACAACATTAGCATGAAGATGGAAATATTTAGAACGAAGTTGGCATCACAACAACTTCAACATGAAGATGTAAATATTCAACACAAAGATGGCACCACAACAAAATCAACATGAAGTTGGAAATCTTCAGCATGAGGCTAGAATCAACATCTTGTGGTACTCCACCATATCCAAAGGATCTACCCAGGAATCAAAAGATTCCTTAAGATATAAAATCTTAATAGAGCTACCACTATTGACCAAATCTAGCACATACATGCACACATACTCTGATAGCTCATCCATATGGACCTTCGGGATCTGTCTAGGGATGACAGTCCCCTAGGATATAAAACCCTAGCTGAGGTACCTGTTAGATTACTGAGAGGGGGGGTGAATCAATAATAACGTAATTATAATCCTTTTTCTTCAAATGTTATATCAATGTAGAATTATTATCCAATAATGAACAGTAATAAATAAACAATCACACACATACACAGTACACCAATGTTTTATGTGGAAACCCAAATCGGGAGAAAACCACGAAATGCTTTTTCTTATATGTCTTGAAGAATTACATTCATTGGAAGCACCGAATTCCTTTGTTTTCTAGCTACAATTGGAAGGAGGCTCCAACCCCCTAGTTTCTCAGGCTACAACCCGAGGGAAGCTCCAACTCCCCAAATCTCTGGCTGCAACCAGAAGGAGGCTACAACCCCCAATGTTCTTTGGATACAACCGGAAGGTGGCTACAACCACATGTTCTTGACTCGTCTTGCCACCCTAAAGTAGAAGTAGAATGATGGAACCACTATCAAACTATCACTGTGAGATATACCGCTGTAAACCTATACCAATAAATCTAAACCATGCATCAACCTGTACCATAAACAAGTGCATCAACGATGCACCAACCTGTAATCAACCTGTACCATAAAAAAGTGCATACAACCATGTGCCAAGTATATACCAATCATGTGTCAACTACTCATCAACTATGACTCATCAATATGTACCAACATCATCAAATATACACCAGATGTATGTGTGCCAACTCATCAACTACTTGTCTCAACCATGTACTCAACATGTACCTCAACCAAAAGCCCTCATCAATTTCATCATCCAAATATGATTTGTAGCTTTGTAATAGACCTGGTGTATATGATCACATTCTTGCAAGCCTTCCTTAACTTTAAAAACAAGGGACTAGCATTTTCATCAAACTTTTCTTTAGTCTCACATGCCTAGTTTTGAATTAGTCAACAACCCTAACTTGAAGTAATTATAACTTTGAACCTGTAATGCATAAATATATAAAACTGATACACAATTTTCTTCAGTGTGTTTTATGAAATTCCTCCAAGTGGAACTACTTGGAACCTCTCAGAAAAGGATTTATAGCAAAAATGGCATACCTTTCTGAATTCTAGCTTATTCTAGAGAGAGACCTTGTAGAGCGTTCCCCAGAAAAAATATTTGATGAAATGATCTGAAACTATTACAAAGTATACTAAAGACTGTACCCTAACCAACACAATTTTTTTCACTACATTTGGATCTGTTATGAAGAAGTTATGACGTTTTTACCCAAAACACTTGATTTTGACTAGTTTCAGGACTGACCCCAAACCCTATTTTCCACATAGTGTAACTCCCAAAATACAATGACCCACAAGATGAATTTTCAACCACAGATACTTGGATATGTGTTCGCACTTGAATAACATTTTTAGKATCAGAATCATTATAGAAAAAAAGTTATAGTGAAAATGGTGAGATGACTTGAAAATAACATACCTTAGAAAGCACCATCAAAAGACTTTATCCTCCCTTGCATTTTGGCCTTCAATTCTTCGCTTTCCTCATAATTTTGGCTTAGATATCATTTKTATACCTCAGACACCTTTATATATTCAATATTCTCAAGTGTGTTTCAAATGAGAGAGCCTTGCCTCTTATTTTTACTCTCTAAGTAGCTTCTTTAAAAACATCTTCTAGGTCACTTGGCCCCACTTTCCTTATTTTAGGGTTGGGTCCACTTCTAATTTCTCCATTAAAATTATTATTGGAATAATTTATTTTTTATTCACTTTGAATTATAATACATTCATCACTTCACTTTATTATTTACCTTTTAAAATCTCTTAAACCAGTTTGATTACTTTGACCTTTTGGGGCTTCTAGATGACATATGAGGGTCCTCCAACTTCGTAAGGCCATAACTCTGAAACCATGAGGAGTTATGTGATGTTCTACATACCACCATAAATGGCATGACATGTACTATCCATATAGAATAGTTTTATCTGAAAATATATCATAACTCATACCGTTACCCATCAAACAAACTTGGGTCCATTACCCAAACCTGGGGTCTCCAACTTCTCATGGCCATAACTCTCTAACTGTGAGGAATTATGTGACATTTCACATACCACCGGAAATGACATGACAAGAAATATCCATATAGGATATTTTCCCTGACAAATTCACTTTCCTTCATCTCATTATNCATCAATATTTACTTCTTATCAACCATGACAAAAAAAATAATGAGTCATATTTACATCAAACACTATTGGGTCCATTACCCAAACCTTTGTGCTATGGGTCTTTCTTCAAGGGTTGACATCAATGACAACCAACCTTAATCAACACTACCCGCTATTGGTCAGGATACCATAGTATCATCAACACTACTCCCCTTTTCGAGGGAAGTCCTTTCGGACTATACCAATCTTCTCTCAAAAGTGCTCAAAATTTACACGAGATAGAGGCTTGGCCAACACATCTGCAACTTGTTCATTTGTGCCAACATATTGGAGCTTTATAACTTCTCTCTGCATCATATCATGAATGAAGTGATACCAGATCTGTATGTGCTTTGACTCATCATGGAACAGATCATTTTTATACAACTCTGGTTATCACATAGGATCACAGTGGCTTCCATCTTCAGATCAAATCAACTTGTCAACATCATCTGAAGCCATATGGATTCACAACTAGAAGAACATGCTGCAATATATTATGCTTCTGCTGTGTTGGGAGAAATACTGGATTCCTTCCTACTCTGCCATGAAGTCATGGCTGACCCTAGACTGAAACAACATCTTGAAGTGCTCTTTATATCAGAAACACTTCCAACTCAATAGGAATCAGTATATCCACACAATCTGAAATCATGATCTCTAGTATAGTAGAGACCAAAATCGAATGTACTCTTGAGGTATCTCATCACATGTTTTTCATCGTCAAGGTGAAGACGTCTAGGTTCTACAAGATACCGACTCAAGGAAAAACATATATCTGGCCTAGTATTTTTCATATACATCACCGAACCAATAATTTGTCTGTACAAAGTAGCACCAACCAATTTTGATGATGCATCTACCAGGAGCTTCAACTTTGTTTCCATGGGTGTGTACATGTATTTACATTCCAACATGTTAAACCTCTTCATTATTTCAACTGCATACTCTCCTTGGTTAAGGAAGATCTTCTCTGGGTTCTTCCATACTTCAAGACCTAAGAGACAATGCATTAGGTCTTTCATCAAATGTTGTAGCGAGCTTCTTCTACAATATATGATGAGGTTTTCTTCATCTTGTCAAGAATACATCATCTACATATAGTAGCAACAATATGATTGGATTATCATTCATAACCTTAAATTAAAGGTTAGAATAAGTTTTGGTCAAGCCCAAACTCTTCATAAAAATATTAATCCTTCCACACCAAGATCTTGGAGTTTGCTTCAATTTGCAGATATGGGTCTTTTTGTATTCAACTTCAAATCAAATTTTCACATCACTTTGTATCAATCTAGTACACTTTCTAAGATGCAACTCAATCTGCATAATCATGTTCTATCTCTATGTACTTTCTGCAAAGCACTATTTGCCTTATTGTTTGAGAGTATGTCCTCTCCTCTTTCTGCAAGTGTTCCTTTTGGAAGTGGGAATATGCACCTGCAATTTCTATGAAGTTGAGAATGGCTGATCCATTCTCACTATGACTGCTGAAATTTGAGGGTAACTCTTCTACTTCATCACGACAACAACTTCATTTGAAACTGAGAGTGGTTCAATAAATGATACTGAAGGTAGCTCTTCTTCTTTCATGGAGATAACTCTATATTTTACTGTAATCATGTATCCATGACCCAACTAATGTATTGCATCAACTCCCACTCAATTTTAAGTATGGGGAATGCTCCCACTGCATCTCATAATATATATGAATCATGGTTGTTTTGGGTGTCTTCATGAATACTAGAACTATTTCTTCAATTACTAGAGTAAGTGTCTCATCATAGTCTTCTCCCTCTTGTTGGGAGAATCCTATGAACACGCATTAGTCTTTGTACATCTACAACATGCTTGATCTGGTGGATCAATCTAAGAATTTAATACTAACTTATCTTCTAGTCTCATGAAAAATCCATATTCTAGTCTCTCTCACTGGCTTCCTTATTTATCACTGAAACAAGGGAATATTCTCGGGAGATTCCATATCTCCTAGAAGTTTCTAAAGCTACGATCTAGTCTTCTCATGGAATATGTCTCCTAGTCATGGAATTTGTCTCTTCATCTGATCCTTTCTAAGATCATCTTACTCTTGATTTATTCTGAGTCTACACGGACTTCATCATCTTGTACAAGGTATACCTGGTATTTAATACCAAGTCTAAATATGAAAATTTGAGCCAGACTTCAAGTGAATTCTGCTTCCTGTCAAGGTGGCTTCATTATCCTTTGACCAAGTCTTCTGTGAGTTTTGTTCTAATGTTTAGTCATTTTTGGATCCTTCTGCTCCTTACAATCTATCTCCATATGAGATACTCTGGATCTCAAAAATAACTTCTTCTTCATCTTATTTGGTACATGGATGTATACCGTCATGTACACAACTTGGGTAGTATACTTCATGTCTCATCTAATCTTTTGTCTCCAAATGAGAGAAACACTCTTCTAGTGTTTTGATTAAGCATTCCTCCATGGTAGCCCGAAACCTAGAGTCTTGTCCTCAAGAATGAGTGTGTTGCTTTTCTTCCAAGTCTCCTTCACTCAAGATGACAAGTGATTTCTTCAACATGTCTTTTGTACTAAGACAATATGCTATCTTCACAAAATGCTGGGTTAGAGAATAAAATCTATGATCTCAATTTTAATCCATTTAACACCTTGACTTTAATTTTTGACCAAAGGTTAGTATGATGGTCATAGCTTCAACATGCAACCTAGATCAAAATAATGTCATAACAAATAGATGCATATCAGAATATTCAAACCTGGGTTGCATTATTCCTCTGAATGTGTTGGATCTAAGATCCTTCTGGATCTATGAAAAGAGATCCCTTCTCCTGTAAATACCCTTTAAATCTTAACAATTTAAACATATGTGAGTACATACCTATGATAGTAGTGGCACCGTCTCGTAGTAGAGGTAATACTTACCAACCCTTTAAAAACTTCAAGGGTGACTGCAACTAGTATTGCAACTGATACTGCATCTGTAATTGATACAACAACTGATTATGAAACTGCAACTGCAATTGATACTACAACTGATTTTGAAACTGCAGTTGCAACTTAGGGTTTTATGGGAAAACCCTAATTTTTCAAAATTCAAATTTTGAAATTTTGATCCAGGGACTAGATGTGTTGAGCTGAGGCAAGTTTTTTGGAGCTGTTAGATTTCAAAAATTTCAAGTTTTCCCCCTTGAAACTTTACCTGTGGAAATCTGGATTGGTACTTCTAGTACTGATTTTGGTTTCCTGGTTACCTAGTACTTCTGGTTTTATAGGTTTTTGGTACTAGTCAAAACTATGGTTTGACTTTCCAGAGTATTTGACCACTGAAAAGGTGTGCTCAAGGTGCCAAAGAGCTTTCTAGGCTAGGGCACACTTTTCTAGATGGGTTTTAGGATAATATTCCTTTTCAACAAAAGCCTTAAGAGTGAAAGATGCTCTCTTTAGCTTAGCTCTGATACCATTAACAATAAGAGTGAGAGACATGGTTGAAGAAAATCAAGTATTGTTGATGAAGGTGGACACTTTGAAGAATGTTGCAAATTTATTAACAAAATTTGTGAGCATTGATAAGTTCTCTTGGTGTAGAGGATCCATGGTAATTGATGCCATTGATTGTTGACTATGTAACCCTGTAACCCCCTGTATGCAAAGAAAACAACAAGTGGGAGAATGTTGGGTATGTGTTATATTCTTTGCAAGAGTTGTGTTGTTTGCACTGCGTCGGGCGTGCTGAGGTTTGGGGGAAGTGCCCGCGATAAAAAAAAAAATTCCTCAGGAAATGAGTCACATTTTTTCCTCGTTTTTCATGTTGCCTCGATTTTGTGTCCATTGTTGGCCAATTTTTTGGAACATGTTTTTTTTCCAATGGTTTTCTATTTTCATTTAAGGAATTAGGGTTGTTGACTAATCCAATTCATTGGGTTAGGGTTTTGGATGCCGCTGGCTCCTATATGTATATTGTATTGTAAACAATGTATCACTATGAAGGAATATAGAATATGATGGTTTTCCTAGTTTGGGGTTCCAGGGGAAAAATATCTGTGTAATGTTTTTATTTTCCATTGTCTATTTTCCATTCTTTTACTGAAAATTTGTTTGTAGTAAATATTGTACAAGGTTAAAATCTACACTTGAATGCCCCCTGCCATGCTTGTGGATGCAGAATCCTGAGCCATATTTTACCCCTATGGAAAAGGGTTCTTCAACACAACAAGTTGTTGTTGCGCTAATAGCTTATGGGCTTCTACAATCCAAGGGCACATGTGATTCAAGTGGTCCTCTGTGTAGAAATTACACAGATACCTCGACTTATTCTTCTTTGTTTTCCCCCCGCCAACATTATTGGTATCCTTTTTATCCCCTTTACCCTTCTTATTTCATTGTTTCTTCTTTCCCTCGGTCTGCCAGTTGGACTTGGGATTTGTCGAATGCACACCGTGTTCATCCGATGTCTGTTTAGGGGGAACAACCGAACTCAGAGTTTGGTTGGTCAAAGTCTATTGTATCAACAATTGTTGCAACTAATTCAACAATAGATCCATGGACTTTCTTTGTGCTGAGACCACATTGTTGTTGGCATGGGGTATATAATTTTTCTTGGCCTTATCGAGAGTAGACTGTGGCGCATCTAGCAATATCTCGTAGAGCATGCCAGATTGAGAGTAGATCAATTCAAGCTATTGGGCTCTCATAATAGCCTCCTCTTCTGAAAATACCCTGAAAKTCGCTACATCCTTGGATACGCAGGGCACCAAAGACTTCACGAACCACTCAAGCAAGAAACTAGGAGGGACCTTGAGATTGATCAAGCTCTTTCTTCGCCACCATTCTCGAATATGATCARAGATATTGTCGGCCTTGGTTTTCTCAAWGTTGGCCAGTGATTCAGTGCTGACATCGTATCTCGCAGGTAACTAGAAATGGTTCAAGAAGACCATCACCAATTCGTTAAAGTAAGAGTACCTCGATCCATCAAGCTCAATATACCACTTCACAACACCCCCTATAAGAGTGCATTGAAAAAGGAGTAATTAGACAGATTCGACCTTCAGCGAGTTTGATGGGCACCACAAGTGAAAGGTTGTCACATGATCACCTAGATTTTCGCTAGGCTTGCCATAAAATTTTGGAATATCCGAAGGAAAATTAGTCAGCATGGAGGGGGGGTAATGTGGATCATGACAAGTTGGTTCATTCAATAATCTCGACAATTCTGGAAGATGTAGAGTTTCCATAAAAGGTAGTTTCGGTTGTGAATTATTTACAGGAAAAGAGGGCATTGAATTTTGACTGGCACCAGGTTGCGAGGAAAGGCTAAATTGTTGGTGATGGTTTTGGTAGAAACCATGGCCTTGTAAAGAAAAGAGAAACTACATTTGTTGAGGTGTCATCGATTGATTCCTGAAATTGGACGACATAGCCTGTGCAAGGATTTCTCCCAACATTGTGTTTCAAGGACCTTGGAAGGGGATTCCGTGAGTTGATCCAATGGGCATGGGTAAAAATCCTTTTCTGAGGTTCCATTGAGTATGGAATGTGTTTCCCCCGATCGACATCCCTTGCGAGGGAAACGAGCCCTGCCAAGTATTCCAAAGACCCTATGTGGACTAAACTCTAGTCGTCACTCCCTGTGAAGGAATAATACTTTGCATTGGGTTTTGTTGACCAAAGCTGGGGTTTCTCCCAGTTGAGAAAGCGATCGAATATAAAGCATTGTTCCCAAATGCACCGAACAAATATAACAACATAGACCCCACTGACGTTGTATAAGATGAAGGTCCTAGACTTCCTCCACCAAACAAGTTATAATTAGCATTCAACCTGATTGATTGTTGGAAAGCACCACTGAGCAAAGGGGATGGAAGAGGTATATGACCCCCACTATAAGGGATAGCATTAAAAGGGACAGTACTACCCATAGTCGACCCTTTCAAGGGATCGTTTGAGCTCCCTTCCCCCAGAGCCATGGTTTGTAAGGTTGAATAAGTAAGATCTGAGTTTGTATCAAAGTTGGGCATCCCATGTGAGACAGGAGTGATTGATGCATTCCAAGTAAATATAATAGTGGTTGAAGTGGTTAAAGGTATCATACCACTGCCCAAAGTTGAGGGATTCGAGACAACTATGGTCCTTACTGGCGAAGGTGGGAGAGGAGGTAGCATGCCCCCTGCAGTAGTAGTTGTAATGAGTGTATGGGGACACTCGAACGAAGTAGCAATATTCGCTTCCATTGTCGCTTGTAGAAATAACTAGCGCTTAGAAGATTTCACCTTAGGAGGCACAATCTGAATCAAGATCGGCGCCAAGAAGTCGATTATCAGAGGATTAGCTAGCCTGAAACCTTCAGTTTCAAGGTCATAAATGGTAGGTTCCTCTGTATTTAGAAAGTCTCCTCTTGAAGTAGGCTTGGGAATAGTTTCTTGTGGCCCAGTCGCTTCAAATGACCCTTCTTGATCAATTATTCACCTCAACGGTGGTGAAGGTGGCTCCAAAGTAACCGGTAACAGGCCATGAATCCTTCGCAACCAACGGAGTTGTTGATTTTTGACTTTGTGAAATGATCAAATGACACAGTAAGGCTTGACTAGCGTACAACACAAAGAACACACTAAACATTTTACTAAAGATAAATCAAGGAATCGAATAAATAGTGGGAAGGATGGTTACGCTAATCGACACTAGAGAAACTAACTGATCCAAGTGCAAATCGAACATGGAATCACCCCCCGGGTATACTCTGCGAAGAGAGATATGACATCTTTCCTAGGTACCATGGTATACCCTCGCAGTAACTTATGTAAGTCCATAAAATATGGGCCACCAGGTTTCCATCTCACAGTCAGTTACTAGGCAGGTACATTCGATAGTCAGGTAGATCGTAATGAGAAGGATTAAAAGTCTGAAGCCCTTAAAGGGTATTGAAAGCAATTGGTATGGAAGACAATTGAGGATCTAGAACATATTCAAGGTCCACGAAGCTTTGTAAGCAAATGCAATCGGTATTGTTCATAAGAAAGACCCTCGATATGCAATCCCCGCTATGTTTAGTCCGGCTTTGTTTCCATGGGTGTGTACATGTATTTACATTCAAATGTGTTAAACCTCTTCATTATTTCAATTGCATAATCCCCTTGGTTAAGGAAGATTTTATCTGGGTTCTTCCAAACTTCAAGACGTAAGAGATAATGCATTAGGTATTTCATCAAACTCTATAGCGAGCTTCTTCTGCAATCTGTGATGAGGTTTTCTTCATCTTGTCAAGAATACATCATCTACATATAGTAGCAACAATATGACTGGCTCATCATTCATAACCTTGAATTAAAGGTTAGAATCAGTTTTGGTCAAGCCCAAACTCTTTAGAAAAATATTAATCCTGCCACACCAAGCTCTTGGAGTTTGCTTCAATTTGCATATATGGGTCTTTCTGTATTCAACTTCAAATCAAATTTTCACATCACTTTGTATCAATCTAGTACACTTTCTAAGATGCAACTCAATCTACACATTCATGTTCTAGCTCTATGTGCTTTCTACAAAGCACTATCTACCTTAATGTTTGAGAGTATGTCCTCTCCTCTTTCTACAACTATTCCTTCTGGAAGTGGGAATATGCACTTGAAGTTTCTCTGAAGTTGAGAATGGTTATTCCATTCTCACTATGACTGCTGAAATTTGAGAGTAACTCTTCTCTTTCATCATGACAACAACTTCATTTGAAACTGAGAGTGGTTCAATAAATGATACTGAAGGTAGCTCTTCTTATTTCATGGAGGTAACTCTATATTTTATTGTAGTCATGTCTCTATGACCCAACTAATGTATTGCATAAATTGCCACTCAATTTTAAATATGAGGAATGCTCCCATTGCATCTCATACTATATATGATTCATGGTTGTTCTAGGTGTCTTCATGAATACTGGAAATATTTCTTCAATTACTAGAGTAAGTGCCTCATCATAGTATTCTCCTTCTTGTTGGGAGAATCCTATGAACACACATTAGTCTTTGTACATCTACAACATGCTTGATCTGGTGGATCAATCTAAGAAGTCAATACTGACTTATCTTCTAGTCTCATGAAAAATCCATATTCTAGTCTTTCTCACTGGCTTCCTTCTTTGTCACTGAAACAAGAGAAAATTCATAGGAGATTCCATATCTCCTAGAAGTTTCTATAGCTACAATGTAGTATTCTCATGGCATATGTCTCCTAGTCCTGGAATTTGTCTCTTCATCTGATCCTTTCCGAGATCATCTTACTCTTGATTTCTTCCGAGTCTACAAGGACTTCATCATCTCTTACAAG
Organism: Picea mariana; assembly: GCA_032191745.1. Classification (NCBI taxonomy): domain Eukaryota; kingdom Viridiplantae; phylum Streptophyta; class Pinopsida; order Pinales; family Pinaceae; genus Picea; species Picea mariana. The sequence goes on along the minus strand of JASDQU010100710.1, from coordinate 149,012 downwards.
GTATACTTGGTGTTGAATACCAAGTCTAAATATGAAAATTTGAGCCAGACTTCAAGTGAATTATGCTTCTTGTCAAGGTGGTTTCATTATCCTTTGACCAAGTCTTCTGTGAGTTTTGTTCTAATGTTTAGTCATTTTTGGATCCTTTTGCTCCTTACAATAAATCTCCATATGAGATACTCTGGATCTCAAAAATAACTTCTTCTTCATCTTATTTGGTACATGGATGTATACCCTCATGTAGACAACTTGAGTAGTATGCTTCACGTCTCATCTAATCTATATTCTCCAAATGAGAGAAACATTCTTCTAGTGTTTTGATTAAGCATTCCTTCATGGTAGCCCAGAACCTAGAGTCGTGTCTTCAAGAATGAGTGTGTTTCTTTTCTTCCAAGTCTCCTTCACTCAAGATGACAAGTGATTTCTTCAACATGTCTTTTGTACTAAGACAATATGCTATCCTGACAAAAAGTTGGGTTAGAGAATAAACTCTATGATCTCAATTTTAATCCATCTAACACCTTGACTTTAATTTTTGACCAAAGGTTAGTATGATGGTCATAGCTTCAACATGCAACCTAGATCAAAATAATGTCATAAAAAATAGATTATTCCTTTGAATGTGTTGGATCTAAGATCCTTCTGGATCTATGGAAAGAGATCCCTTCTCTTGCAAATACCCTTTAAATCTTAACAATTTAAACTTATGTGAGTACATACCTATGATAGTAGTGGCACCATCTCGTAGTAGCTGTAATAATTACCAACCCTTTAAAAACTTCAAGGGTGATTACAACTAGTATT
>JASDQU010100710.1:74105-84441 GCA_032191745.1 Picea mariana | reverse complement strand
CTTGATATCGCCTTGCGGGGGCGGGTAATCAAGGGTACCCATCAAAGATGGGCACAAACCAACCCCTACGTTGACGACACCTAGTTGAGGATTATCAATCATCGGGACCATGGATTCCCCCATTGTAGGGTCAGGTCTGGAGAAAGACAATTGATCGATGGTCGCTATCTGACCCCCGTGTGGAAACAACAAGACCCAGAAAAATATAGAAACCACAGCTTGCATGGAATAAGTCCAACTCCTTCCTAACAAAAGGTTATAGTTGAGGGGAGCAATGACTATCTCTACTTCAACACACATGGTCTTCCCTCCTAACTGCACGGGGAAAGAAGGAATGATACCATGTGGTCGGAACGAATGACCGTCGAAAGTGGTGAGGAGAGTAGGTGACAGAGACAAAATGGGCTAGCCAACGGCCTTCCAACATACCAACGACATAACGCATGTTGAGGCGCCCTCATCAACCACTGTGTAGAAGGTATTCTGAGTAAACGTTTTCGTGGGATAAGCCACTACTATCTGAAACGCTACGTGGTAAGGCATACGAGGTTTTAAGTCAGTTGTATCTAGCATGATTGTACCCGGATTACAAGTCTCGGTAGATCCTAGAGCGGTTAACAAGGCTTTCCTCTGGGAAGGCCATCTTTGGAGGACCTCCAAAGCTGACATCGCACAAGGGGTTTGGGATAAATCTTCCACCACAGAGTAGTTCTAGGCGGCCCTTGCATTTGGGTTATGAGAATCTCTTTTGAATGTGCCTTTGGGAATGCGTGTCATTGTTTTTCCCAACGTCTTCTCCATCTATAGAGGAATAGATGGGAGTTCAGCTTCTTTACCCTTCTCAGAAGTGCTTGGTTTATTATAGTCATGCGCTCTAGTCGATATAAAAGTATCACTCTTCACCATATATAAATTCGCAGATGCGGGTTTGTTCAGAGGTGGAGAGGGTCCTTGGCTGCCCCCTTCTGTGCTTGCAGAGGCTTGTGTTAGATTTTTCCCATGTTGGAATGGATTGGTTAACACAGCAGGAAGTTGTTGTGTCACAAACTTTTGGGCCTCTGCAAGCTAGGGACAAAGGTGGGTCAGGTGGTCCTCTGCGCACAATTTGCATGGATACCTCGCCTTTCGTTTCTCAATATTGCCCCCACCAGCATTATCGGTGGGTTTCTTATCCCCCTTACCCTTCTTTCTTTGTTTTTACTTTCCTTCGGGCTGCTGGGTGGCCTTTGGATTAGTCGATTGCACTGTGTGTACATCCGACGTTTTGGTAGGAGGAGCAGTCAAAGCAGTGGTTTGGCTAGCCGCTGTGTGTTGTATAGACAATTGTTGCAGTTGAGTCATTAGTTGCTCAGTGGGATTTGTTTGTGCTGAACCAACAATACCATCAGCATGTGGTCCAACTCTCTGTCTGGTTTTATCAAGTATTGAGCGTGGTGCATTTGGCAAGATATCGTATAATAAACCGAACTGAGAATAGATTAGATCAAGTTGTTGAGCTATCATCATGGCATCTTCTTCGGAAAATACTCCCGACGTCGCGATGTCCTTGAAAAACTGTGGGACCAAAGACTTAAGACACCACTCTAGCAGGAATGCTGGTGGGACTGGTACCTTAATTAAACTCTTTCTGCGTCTCCATTCTCGAATGTGATTAGAGATATGGTCCACTTTAGTTTGTGATAAATTGGCCAACAATTTGGTGCCAACGTTGTATCTCACAGGCAGGCAACTGGAAATGGTTTAGGAAAGCCATCGCTAGTTGACCAAAGGAAGAGTATCTTGAGCGGTCGAGCTCAATGTACCATTTTGCGGCACTCCCAATGAGAGTACGTTGAAACAATCACAACTGTACGGAATCGTCTTTCAATGAGTTAGATGAGCACCAAAGATGGAAGGTAGTCACATGATCTATTTGATCTTCGTTAGGCTTGGCTTTGAACTTTGGGATGTCCAAAGGAAACTTCATCGGCATAGGAGGCCAACATGGATCATGACAGATAGGGTCATTCAACAACCTTGTCAAGTCTGGAAAATGAAAGGTTGCCAGGAAAGGTAGTTTGGGTTGTTGGTGATAACCAAGGAAAAATGGGGCCTGGAGTTTGACTGGCACCAGGTTGCCAGGAAAAGTTCAGCTACTGGCCCGAATTCAGGTAGAAACCATGGCCATGGCTAGCATATGGATTTTGCGTGTGAGGAGACATCATCGACAGATTTCTGAAATAGGACATAGATGGTTGGGCATGCATTACATTCAAAGGACTTTGGGAAGGATTGTTCCATGTCAGTCCCGTGGGGATAGGCATAGTTCTTTGTTCAGGGTTCCATTGATTATAAAAAGAATTACCCTAGATCAACATTCCTGACAAGGGAACTGATCCCTGCCAAGAATTCCAAGGCCATGCTATGGAAGAAGTTCCTGGGTGTGCCCCCTGTGTAGGAATAGTACCCTGCATAGGAATAGGTTGTCTGAAACAAGGGTTTCCCCCAATTGGGAAAGTAGTTGACGATAAGGTGTTGTCACTAAACGCATCGAACAAAGAAAACGGTGTCAAACCTATCGGCATATTATGAGAAGGTGGTCCTTGACTCCCTGCTCCAAGTAAACTATGGTGTGCATGTTGCCCGACGGTTTGTTGATGTGAGCCACCGAGTGAAGGTGACAAAGGAGGTATATGACCTCCCCCATAAGGGAAAGCGTTAAAAGGATCAGAAGTGCCTCCCATGTGTCCTTGCAGAGGAGCATTAGAGCTCCCTGCCCCCAAACCTAAAGTATGTAAAGTGGATTAGGAAAGTACAAGACTTGTACCTGAACTAGGCATCTCGTATGAGAATGGAGGGCCTGTCACACTTGGTATGAAAGGGGTTGTGGCCGCCGCCAAAGACAGGATCAGACCACTGTACCATGTAGAGGCGGTCGAGACCATGGTGGCTCAGACCGGTGACGATGGGTTAGGACGTGGAAACTCTCCTATGGTGACAATCGTAGTGGGAATTGAAGAACTCCTAGAAGGAGTAATGACATTTGTTTCCATTGCTATGTGTGACACTGTCTGACACTCATAAGGATGAATCAGTACGATGGTGGGTGTCGAAAGATCAGTGGTGGAGGTTTCAACCAGACCAAAAGCTTGCGATCCAAGGTCTAAAATGATCAATTCTTCTGGATGTTGGTCAGGCACAATTTCTTGTGACCTGATTGCTTCAAAAGACCCTTGTTGGTCTAGCTTTCACCTTAGTGGTGGCGGGAGTGGCTCCAGTGTAACCGGCGGCAGGCCAAGAAGCATTCTTGACCGGCGGAGCTTGTGATCCTCCACTGTGTGAGAATATCAACAACACACTAGGGTAGTCTAACCATTCAAAAACAACACACACTAAAAAAGTCCCTAGAAGATAAGACATGAAAACACTAAATTAATTGGAAGAACAGTTACAACAACCAACACTAGAGCAACTTACCGGTGCAAGTGCAACTCAAAAATGAAAGTACCCTCCGGGTATACTCTGCAAAGCATGGCCCGATGTCTATCCTAGGTACCACGGTATACCCCCGCAGTCACCTATGTATGTCCCTTAAAAACATAGGAAACTAGGTTGCCAACTCGCGAATAGTCACCAGGCGGGTACAGTCAAAAGTTGGGTAGACCACAATGAGTAGGGTATCGAGCCCGAAACCTATCAAGGGTATCGAAAGAAAGTGTTTTGGAAGACAAATGAGGAACTCGAACGGATTCGAGACCCACGAAGCCCCGTGTCAAATGCAATCGACGAAATCCCAAAACAAGCCCTCTATATGTGTTCTCCACTACAATTGGTCCAGCTTTGGAGGGGTTATCTCTGCTACCTTTCCGCACGTGACCTCATGTTTATCCCCTGTGTTAGAGGAGGGTCCCGGATAACTTTCACGATACTAGACTTAGACACTCCCTAAATCAGACTCCAATGTTTGATTGTAATGGCCTTGAAGAGTTTTCTCTCCAACCTAATCCAAAGCCCTAATCCTGAACTAGTTGGTTAACCCTACAAACATAAAAGTCTAATAAATTTTAGATTTAGCGTTAATTTTATAGCTTATATTATTTCAAGGGGTATGAAAGTGAAACTGATGATGTTTTGAAAGACGAAAGTAAAAATGAATAAAAAGATGGAAACAAAAATTTCACTTAACGCAAATTTTCAACAACTTTTCAAAAAAAAAAATATTTTTATTTTTCTAAGATCTTTGGAATCAACAAACTTAAAGAAGGATTTCACTGGACTACGAGCTACTTACGATCTAAGTAAACTATTAATAACTTAAGAAAACAAATATTTTTCCCTGGCTACTAATGCAAAATCACACTTTTCAACCAAACAAGAAAATGAAAGAGATTTTTTTTTTTTTATTTAAATGTTGATAAAGAAAAAAGGAAAAATACCAACAAGTAAAAAACCAAGAAAAATAATTTTGGCCTAATCACAGATCACAAAGAATCACTTCAACAAATCACACACTAGCAACTTACAAAATGACTCTCACACTTGTCTAAACACCCTAAAAAAAATTTAATGACAACTTTTAAATGAAAAAAGCAAGCTAAGGCTAAGATCCACCCTAAACTACTGATTGCTAGGACAGAGATTCAAAAACCTGAGAGGTATAACTCTCATCAAGGGACAGGATGGCTACCTTACCCTCAACAAAAACTATCCTGCACAAGCACACTACTGACAATCCAACAACAAGTGTGTGCACATGAGGAAAGGCAAGGCATGGAATGACATGGCATGACATGGAATGGCATGGCAAGGCAAGACATGACATGGAAATGAAAATCAATGCAAGGCATGACATGGCATGGCATGGCAAGGTAAGACATGATTTGGAAAGGAAAGGCATGACATGGTATAACAAGGCAAGCAAAGGCATGGCATGACATGGCATGAATGTTAGGGACCTAACCCACACATAGGTAGAACAATATATTCGGATGTAATAAATGTCAATATTAATAAGGCCTTGGAATAAAGTAGAATAATTCGAATGTAAGAAGACCTAATAGAAGCTTCCTCTTYTAGAAGGATMTTCCTCTAGATTCTTCTTTTGATAGACATATTTAGTATAAATAGAAGTCGAGGGTATGAGAACCCTAACTTGGATATTATTGTAATAGAGCTCTGCTCGACTGGAGTTTKCCCCCTTGAAGAGGCCCATGAACATTTCTCTCAGAATCAAAGTACTCTTTTTGGTGTTATTTTGATATCATTTCAGTATTATTGTGGTGTTGTTCTAGTTATATTGTTGTTTATCTGCCATTTCTAGCATTTTATTTCTATTCTGCATACTTTTTATATCTAGAATATTACAAGTGGTATCAGAGCACTTTCCTCAGCAGAAATTGTAGGTTAATTTTTTTTTTCCAGGGTAGAGACGTATTCTAGCGTATTTAATCCACAGAGATCTGTCGTTACGCGTGTAAACCCATGGTTGAGGGATTCATACACGCAGGAAATACAAGTGGTACTTAAGCACACATCTGTTGGCCACCCTTGTAACCCTTGTTGGTACCCCTTCGAGTGGTAGCGTATCAGACAACACCTGTGTACGGATCGGCCTAGATCACCTGAAGCCCTCTTTAGATAAACCAATCGGCTGCCTGACTACTATAGTGCCACCGAGAAAATCACTCGGGAAGATACTCTCTAGTACCTGGTAGTCGGGTAGTATGGCTAAGGGCAAGGTCTAGCCTCCTTAGTTAGTGCCCTGAGATATTGGGCTGAGTACTATTGTTGGACCCCACACGTATATCAAAGAGCTATAGCACAGGGAAAACCATTGTCTGTAGAACCCTTGAATACCTAACCCTTGGGGACGTAAACATAAAAAAATTAAAACAGACAAGATCTGTTGTCGCACAATGATGTTCGGATTTCCAAATCACTACACATTTCTTCCTGGTTAAGCATTTGGGCATTTCATCACTGCAGTATTCTTCAGATAGGAGTATAACTCTATAGGTGTTAAAAAAAAAAAAAAAACAAGTCTGGAAATGTTTTCACCATTATTTGAGACCTATTCCATTGGATTCATCTCTTCACCCTTATCACTTTCATACATATCATTTTTCAGAAATTTTTTTGACCCCACCTACCCCATTTTGGTCCCCTCGTCATCATGGCCCATACCCATAGCCAAGACTTGGAAGCTCACTTCAATACCTTGCAATCTAATTTCACAGAGACCCAACAAGAAGTGAAACAACTCAGTGCCAATGTTGCCGCCATCAATACAACCATGCAGTCTTGAAAGAACTCAAACAAGACATGACTACCCAGCTTGAATCTGTCGTTTCGATGATCTGCACCAAGCTGCATATCCTTGCAGATATCCATTTATCTGACCCACCTCCACATACTGAAGCTGGAAATCCCCTCATTCCCATAACTTTCAGCACCATCACTTTCAACATGACCTACGACTTCCATGGGTGGATGTGACCAAATTCGATGGATTGGTCCCACTGGTTGGGTAAACCAAATGGAACATTATTTCTCTTTATACGGAATTAAATATGACTTGGCCAAACTCTGGTATGGTGTTCTCCATCTAGATCAAGAACGTTGACAATGGTGGCAATGGATAAAAACTTCCTGTCAAGGGTATATTGCTTGGACACACTTTGTGGCAGAGATTTATGAACGCTTTGACACTGACACCAACCATTTAGATCGTTTTACAAAGTTGAAACAATCTGGAACAATGGAAGAATTTGTAGCATATTTTGAGTGCTTGGCTTTTTGGATAGAGGGCATGTCTGATTCCTTTTTTTGAGAATGTTTTATCAGTGGCCTCAAGGATGAGATTTGGGCCCATGTCTTCATGGCTCGGCCTCAAAGTTGGGTGGAGGATACTAAAAGAGCTAAAGAAGCACAACAGGTTGTATCTTCTCAAACCCGAAAACCCTCCTTTATCCCTCGCACTAAACCAACAAATCCCACTACTCCCTCTCCTCCACTAATTTAAGATCCAAAAATTGACCAAGGCTGAAATGGCTGAATGCCAACTCAAAGGCCTTTGTTATAATTGTGATGAAAAATATTTTCCAGGCCACAAGTGTAAGGAACAAAAGATTTTTATGGCCATCTCGGAGGATATTTCGGAAGAGGATGTTGAAACTCCCCTTGTGTCTGAGTCACCTAAAAACACTGACATAACCCCTCCCTCAGACCCTCCCAAAGTAGAACCTATCATTTCCTTAAATTCTCTCACTGGCTTCTCTGCTCCCCAAACCCTCAAGCTAATCGGTTACATCAGGCATAGGAAGGTCATCATTCTGGTTGATTTTGGAAGCACCCATAATTTTATTCATTGCTGCATTGCCCAAGAAACTCAATGCTATATCCATGTAGTCAATAATTTCCAAATCATGATTGCCAATGGTGGCTCCATGAAATGTGGAGGGCATTGTGAAAATATGTGTCTCCAAATTGGTGACTACCACCTGAAATATCATATGTTTGCTATCGACATGGGCGGTTGTGACATTGTGTTGGGTGCAGACTGGCTAAGGACTTTGGGTCCCATTCTCATGGATTTTAATGAATTAACCATGCAATTCGACTAGGAGGGCCACCAATATAAGTTCCAAGGCATCACCGTCGGTTCACCTGATATCATTAGTTCCCATCGCATGGAAACACTGCTCAAAAAATATCATTCTAGAGTTATTGCCCAACTCCATGCCATATAAGAAACAGAGACACCCTCGGTGCCGCAAGACATCCAATCCATCCTTTCTAAACATCAAGTGGTATTTTCCACTCCCTAGGGACTCCCTCCTTCCCGTGGTGCTCATGATCATTCCATTCCCCTTGTACCAGGAAGCCTTCCTCCCAATATCTGTCGGTATCGTCACCCCTTTCCCAAAAAAATGAAATTGAGAAAATGGTTCAGGAACTCCTTAATGTAGGCATTATCCGCCCTAGTATGGGCCCCTACTCTTCTCCTGTGGTCATGGTCCTGAAGAAAGAAGGTTCCTAACGAATGTGTCATGACTTTTGTTCCCTCAAAAAACTTACCATTAAAGACAAATTTCTCATTCCTGTCATTGATGACCTCTTGGATGAATTGAGTGGTGCCCAATTATTTAGTAAACTTGATCTTCATTCTGAATACCATCATATACGTATGAAAGAGGCAGACATTCCTAAGACTTCCTTTAGAACTCATGAGGGCCACTATGATTTTTTGGTCATGCCCTTTGTCTTGTGTAATTCCCCCTCCACCTTCCAAAGCTTCATGAATCATGTCTTCTGTCCTTTTCTCCATCATTTTGTCTTATTTTTCTTTGATGATATCCTCATCTATAGAAAAACTTGGACAGACCATCTTTCTCATGTGGATCGAGTTCTCCATCTACTCTCTCAGCACCAACTTTTCCTGAAATAGTCTAAATGTGCTTTTGGCACCTCAGAAGTCGAGTACTTGGGTCATTTGGTTGGCAAGGACAACATTAGGGTGGATCCTAAAAAGATTGAAGCTATGCAAGACTAGACTCACCTAAAGACTCTCAAAATCTTGCGTGGATTTCTGGGCTTAACAGGTTATTATCGCAAGTTTGTTAACAATTATTGAAAGATTGCAACACCTCTTACTGCACTCCTAAAAAAGAGCTCTTTCACTTGGAATCTAACAACTTCTCAAGCTTTTCAAACCTTGAATATGGCCTTGTGCACCACTCCAGTCCTGGCCCTTCCTAATTTGACAAAGAACTTTGTCCTGGAATGTGATGCTTCAGGGAAAGGAATTAGTGTTGTCCTTATGCAAGAGGGTCGGCCTTTGGCCTTTACCAGCAAGCAATTGTCTAAATGAAATCTGGGCAAATCAATCTATGAAAAAGAAATGTTGGCTATTCTGCATGTCATTGATCTATGACACCCTTATCTATTGGGGCAACGCTTCCAAATTAAGACACACCATGAAAGCCTCAAGCATTTTCTAGAACAATGCATTTCCTCCCCAGAGAAACAAAAATGGGTGGCTAAGCTCTTTGGATATGATTATGAGATCATTTACAAGAAAGAAAAAGACAATGTGGTTGCAGATGCACTTTCCCAAAAACATGAAGATGAAGGATCCATTTTTTCTCTTTCCTTCATTGTACCAGATTGGCTCCAAGTCGTTCACCAAGAATGGATACACGATCCCAGAAGTTCGCATTTGATCCAACAATTGCAGTTCAATGCTCCAACTTCCCCAGGGTATTCTTGTCTCCATGATGAGCTTCGATACAAAGGCCATTTGTATTTAAGTAAACAATCACAACTTAAATCCACAGTACTTTTTGAGTTTCATGCTACACCCACAGCTAGGCATTCTGGGTTTACCAAAACCTATGACAGGGTCAAAAGCTCTTTTTTTTGGGATGGTATGAAACAATATGCTCGTAATTTTGTCACTGAATGTGATGTGTGTCAACGCAACAAGAGAGAAACAATCAAATCTCCTAGCACACTACAACCTCTTCCGATTCCCCCTGCTATTTGGAGGGATATCTCTATGGATTTTATTACAGTTTTACCCAAATCGGGAAATAAATCAGTCATCATGGTGGTTGTTGATCGCCTTTCCAAGTACGCTCATTTCTGTGCTCTTCAACACCCATTTACAACATCCATGGTGGCTCAACTTTTCATGGATCAAATCTTCAAGCTTCATGGCATGCCGCATTATATTGTTTCTGATCGCGACCCAACTTTCACCAACAATTTTTGGCAAGAACTATTCAGGGTACAAGGCACCCAATTGCATCTCATCACAACTTATCATCCCCAGACTGATGGTCAAACTGACGTTGTCAACAAGTGTTTGGAAACATATTTGAGGTGTTTTTCCTTGGAAAAGAAAAATCAGTTGGCTTAATGGTTACCCCGAGCTGAATGGTGGTAAAACACTTCATACCATACAAATACACGCATGACTCCTTTTGAAGTGGTATATGGACAAAATCCACTTTCATTTCTCTCATACTTACCTGGTGTATCAAAGGTCCAGGCGGTTGACCAAACGCTTATAGTTTGAGAGGCTATTCTTCATACCCTCAAAGAGAATTTGGTCTCGGCACAAAATTGCATGAAGCAACAAACAGATCAAGGTCGCTCTGAACGTCAATTTGCAGAAGGGGATCAAGTGTTTCTTCTACTACAACCTTACAAGAAAAATTCCCCCAAGGCCGAGCATTATCAGAAGCTAGCGCCCAAATTTTATGGTTCTTATACCATTCTCAAGCGTGTGGGATAGGTGGCCTATTAGTTAGCTTTCCCCAGTCATTCTAAGCTACATCCTGTTTTTCATGTTTCA
>JASDQU010100710.1:48005-62878 GCA_032191745.1 Picea mariana | reverse complement strand
TATGGGAGCCACTCTCGACATGAAGCCTTATGATGTCTTTCTCTGTTCCTTTTCTTCTGACCTCGTTAGTTCTTCATGTATGTCCTCCATTCAATATGATTATGTTTCCACCACTGTCAGCTCCACATTGTAATACTGTGATTCGGTCTGAGTTTCTGTCCGAAGTTGGAGGAGATTTCCTTCCATTATTATCTTAAATTCTTGAATATGTTTATCTTAAATTCTTGAATATGTTTGTCTTAGATTCATGAATTGTTGTTTTGAATATCAACTGAATAAAGATTGGATAGTTTACATTGGATGGTAATGCTTTCTATTACAATGAAAACTGTTATAAATCTATTTTAAATTCACTTTATTAAGAATTTATTAAACATGGAGTGAGATCGAATGTTTTTGGTATAAATTTATTTTCAATTTAATTTATTAAATATAGAGTGGGATTAATTTTTTTTTTATCATAAGATAGATTAATTTAAGTTAAATAAGTTAAATCCATCTTAACTTCAGGTTGATTATGCAGCTTCTTAATTTACAAACATTTTTTAGAATGAAAAACTTGAGGAAATATTTGGAGATCTTTCTACAAATGATAGATAGAGAGTACAACTTAGATCAAGTCCTTTGAGGTGTAAACTTTCCTCAAATTTTTTACTCTAAAAGAGATTTCTTCACATGATAGATGGAGAGTTGAGAAGGATCTACATTAGCTTATACTCAATTAATATACAAAATTATTATTATTTGTTACCACTATTATATATCTTTGGAAAGTAAAATTATTCAAAAATGAATGGTTATATTATACATATTTGATCATATTTTGATAGATTGTTATTGTTTTCCAACTAATTAAACATGTGGACTAAAGAATCCTACATCACTTGATGAAGCTAATGAAGGTAAGCTTCATGATCAATATGAAATAAATTCCCTGAAGCCTCTTTTGACTCCTTGTGACTTTTACTGATGGACTATTGGTGAATCTCTCAAAGATATTTTAGTTAATGCATATGGTTGTAGTGGGTAAGATATTAGTATCTTTCTTTTTATATAAGTGGTGAAGATGTATTCATATTTATATGTAGAAGAGAAGTAGAGGGTATTAGTGGAGAAGAAGAAGAATAGAATGTGCAACAACAATGAATTTATTAGAACTCTCTTTGCAATATAAATATGGTTTTTTCTTGCATGTACAATAGTCTGAAATACTTTGTTTTACCTTGTTTTTTTCCACTCTCTATTTATTTTCCAACATATTGGTATCAAAGCATGTTTCAAGAGGCTTTTGTTGTTTATCTTGTCATTTTTTGAGATGGATAGTAGCAACAACATGTGGGAACAAGTACCATAGTTTGATGGAAAAAAATAGGATGTTTGGTGCATTAAGATAAAAACCATTTTATGCTATCAAGAGTTATGTGATCTTGTTGAAAATGGCTTCCCTAATCCTGTAGACTAGGTCGTATTCAATGCACTCACTTAAACTAAGAAAAAATATTGAAGGAGAATAGGAAGAAGGATGCCAATGATATTTATTTTATACAAACATATGGAGTCTCCATTTTTCCAAGGATATCAATGACTACAAAATCCAAGCAAGCATGAGAGACTTTGCAAAATGCATACTGTTACCACACAATCTAGCACCAAGTGAAAATCCTTCACAAGGCACTAAGACTAGTGGAACATGGAAAATGTTACCATTGTCATCTAGGCAACAAATCCCTCTTTCTAGTGAAGGAATAGTATCCAACACAATGGATGCTTCCCCAGTAGCCTCCAACAATCCCTAGGAAAGACAAAATCAAGTGTAGGGCCCCTTAGGGTGACTACTCAAACTACCACCAATAAAAATGATAGGCAAAGTATATAATGAGATAGTATGAATAGACAATTTCCAAATTTAAAGTAGATATTATCTATGCCAAATTGATATGTTTTCCAATTCAAGTATAGGCTTAATAGGATCACCAAACACTAGAAAAAGTCTAGTGATGTTATATAATTGTTTAAACATAAATAAAATTATAGCACTAGAACAATTTATGACAGTAAAAAAATAAATAACTCTTTAACATGCAATAACTTAGTAAATAAGAGGGATAAACAATGAGATAAAATTAGGGTTTTAATTACAAACCAATTCAAAAAATTAAAGAGTAGTAAACAACCCTAAACCATAGATGTTTTTCCCTAGGTGGTTGTTATAACAATTTAAAAATATAAAATTGGGTTTCATCAATGTAATTTAGGTCAATAGTATGCCTAAATACTAGTGCATACCATTTTTTTAGGAATATGGGGTTAAATCAAGATCCCTTTGGAGAGAAATGTGTGGATTTTTTTAGGGTGATACCTAGAGGTTGTCCACTACTAACCCTAGCATATCCTCTTAAAATAATAAGGGATAGGTCAAGGGAAGGTCCTCCACTAGTCAACTTCCAAGGGTTTTAACAAGAAGGGTTTGTTCAATAATAATCCAAGAGAGTGCTAAGCCAAAACTATAGAATAAACATTACACTTAAATGCATTCATAAACATAACCATAAGATAAAAAGATATCACTTACTCAATAAATATTTCATCCATTAAAACCCTAGTTTCCAATGATCATACAATTAGTAGTAGAGAACCCACAAGCATTCATCCAAAAAATCACTCTAACAAACCATTATAACATTCTTCATGAGAGAGAATAAGTAAAACTAGACAAGTAGTGATAAATATCCACAACTAGCAATTATTCAAAGTGATAAGTGCTTTACTTATTCATATGAGGGAATTATCACCCTTCTCACACAACATAATCCATAATAACATAAAGTATGGCCTCTATCTCACGTAAACCCTAGAGATAAGGAAACAATACATAAAACAAACCATGATACATGAGTGGATAGGTCTTTAAGACCCCCATCAATGCCTCCAAGATGAAGCAAACTATCTCAAACATCAAATCATCCGAGCTCACACATTTGGCCTAAAAAATGGGATGGCTCACTAAAAAGTGGTGAAAAGAGGCTCAAAAGTGAACGCTTCCATGAAAGGGTGCAACATTTCATCTCCAAGTAGTGTATCATCATCCAAATCATGTGACGTCTCAACAAAAGGTGCCATATCATCATCATGAAGCTCAAAATGTCATATCAAGGTGCCCCATCATCAAAAGGTGCAACATCCCATCATCCAAGTCATCCCATCATCAAAGGGTTCTATCACCAATGGAAAGGTGCCACATCATCTCTCTAGGTGCAATGTCCTCAATAAAGGGTCCAACATCCTCAAGAGAAAGGATAATGTCTCACCAAGTCATCATCAACATGTAAAATCCCATCATGAAGGGGCTTACGGTCATACCCCATGAGTGCTAGGGTGTCTTGTCAATGGAGCCATGTCATCAAAAGGATCAATGTACTTCTAGGAGTGTAGAATGACCTCTCTCAAGTGGTGGATATGGCCTCCATAAATGTGTTCTAGTATCCCCTCAATATCCTCCAAAGGATCCAAGTGTCAACCAAGCATGTGGCTATGTGCAATCCATCATTTGAGGAGGGGATCGTGTGGTCCAATGCAACATGAAGAACGAATGAACGATACTTTTTAATCCAAACAAAACACATAAAGTAATTCATGTTAATACAAGCACCATTAGATAGATTTCATAAAGTATCCTCTTCAAATTTCACACTAGATTACAAAGTTGTACAATTTTCCACATCTAAGTTTGAGAGGTTCATTATTACCCCTATTAGGTGTGTCAATATCGAGACAAAGAAGTATGTCCCAAGGAATCCATCAAGGAGTATGTGCAATGGTAGTGGTATGGATTGGGTTTTACTTCATGGAATGGATGTCATTGACATGCAAGGCCATGCATAATAGTCATCCTCATGAATTCCTTTGTAGAGGGAGTGCTTAGGCAATGAGGTACCCTTTCCTTGACATCGTGTCTTTCCAAACCCCTGTTTACTTTTTTATTTATATCTTTAACCATTTTTTTTATTTTGACATTTGATTTTCTACTTGTCCTTTTGTATGATATGCATTCATTGCATAGGACTTGGAGTGATGGCCTCTTAGTGAGGGGGTAGAGATCATGCTTCTTTGTTTCTTGGTTTTTAACACTTTTCTTTTCTTGTTTGTTTATTTTCCCTGCATTTTGAATTAGGGTTTTTTCTCGTTCTATATAAAAAAAATTATAAATTTTGCATCAAACTCAAGCATTCAATCCTCTTCTTCTCATGGGATTATGAAGCACAAATCTTTTTGGGATACATGTAACATGTATCCCAAAATAAAGGACAATGACTATGTCATAGATGGAATAAGTTACTCATGGTAAGGGATATGGAGACATTGCCCCCATTAAACCCCCCAGTAGTACAACATTTCCCATGAGTCACAACACTTGACTAGAAGATGATGATGACCACTAAGGTGATACAAGGAAAAATGTGTAAATTCAAAGCATCATGATTCAATATACAATTCAACCCATCATCACCACTTTCATGTCTCAAGTATTAACATTATCACTCGATATGAAGTGTCAAAATGATGTATCTGAGTATGTAATGCACCATGTCATATGAGTGAATTGAAATGAGCATGTGATGTAAGACATTTGCAAGCAATTGTTTGTGGAGAGTTCATAATGAAATCATCAGATCTTCTATTTGAAATGTGGATCATGGAAAAAAAATTATCCTCTAGTTACCCCTAGAAGTGAGGGGGTAACACATACCAAGGGAACAAAAAGGTAAATCTTGTTAAGTTACAATTGTTAAGAAAAGATATTGAAAATTTTCAAATGAAAGAGTCTAGAAGTTAGTGAATGATTCCTTTACTAACAGTGTGAACTTGGTTAATCAAATTATAACTAATGGATATATTCTTGAGGATCAAATAATCATACCAAAAACCTTGAAGAGTCTTCCTCTTATATTTGATCCTATTGTTAAAGAAATAGAAGAGTCAAGGGATTTAACACAAATGTCTCTTGATGAGCTTATGGGTTCCTTGCAAATCCATGAACAAATGATGAATATATTAGTTATGATCTCTTTTGAGAAAGCTTTTAGATCTCAAGTTTCAGTTAGAGGAAGAGGAAGATCATTAAAAAATAGAGGTGTTGCTAGAGGAAGTGGAAGTGGAAGTTTCAATAGAAACGATGAAAGAGGATGAATAAGTTTTTAAGAAACACGTGGAAGAGGAAGGATCAACAATAATTCACATGGAAGTTGTTCACAAAGGTATGACAAATCCAATGTCCAATGTCATTACTATAAAAGGGTTGGACATTATGCATTTGGATGTAGAAAAAAAATGATATGTATACACAAAATGAAAATTTCATTAAGAGAGAAGAAATTGAAAGTGAAAATAAGGAAAATCTATTTATTGAATTTGTAATGAAGTAGAAGAAAGTAATACGGATTTTTTCCACTTAGATAGTGAGTGTAGCAACCATATGAGTGGGATTTTTTTTTTTTCTAGCTTTGATGAATCAGTGAAATCTTAGGTGAGAACAAGAAATAACAACGAAGTACTAGTCATGGGTAAATGATGCATCTCCATTTTCACCAAGCAAGATGAAATTAAACAAATCCAAGATGTATACTATGTCATCGGTTTAAAACATAACCTCATTAGTGTTGGATAGTTAGTTCAAAATGGATATAGGTTTATGTTTGAGAATGGAGAATGCATTATTTTTTTATAGAAATGGCAGTGATAATCAAATTACAACAGTAAGATACACAATAATGTTTCCTTTAACCATTATTTTCATCTACATTCAAAATCGATAAAATAGACCAATCTAGGTTGAGGAATCTAAGATATTGTTACTTGAGATTTAGTGGGCTGAATTTGTTGTATAAGAAGAAAATGGTAAGAGGACTACATTTGATTGAGCAACCTACTAAAATATGTGAGGGATGCATTTTGGGAAAACAACATAGAATTTTTTTTCCCTTTGGTAAATCACAGAGAGCAAGAAATCCACTTAAGTTGATTCATTTAGATCTTTGTGGTCCTATGCAAACCCACTATCTTGAAAAAAGTCATTATTTTATAACATTCATAGATGATTCGAGTAGAAAAACATGGGTCTATTTCTTAAAGTATAAATATGAGGCCTTTGATATCTTCAAGCAATTCAAGGCCCTAGTTAAAAAATAGAGTGAATACTGCATAAAGGTCCCAAGGATTGATAGAGGAGGAAAATTCATGTCAAACGAGTTTCTAAATTTTTTCAAAGAACATGGAATCAAGAATAAATTTATTACAAGGTATACACCACAATAGAATGGTGTGGAATAAAGGGAAAATGAAACCATTTAGGAAATGGTTGGGAGCATGTTAAAGGATAAAGAATTGTCAACTGAATTATGGGGTAAAGCATTAGCAATTGAAAATTATGTGTTGGGTAGATGTCCCGTGAAAGGTGTTCATAACATGATTCCACAAGAGGCATGAAGCAAGAAAAATACCAATATTGAACACTTAAGAGTTTTTTATTGTGTGGCATTTGCACATATGCCCAAGGAAAGAAGACAAAAATGAGATGATAAAGGATAAAACTGTGTTTTCATTGGATATAGTGAGAAATCAAAGGAATACGAACTATACAATCCTCACACAAAGGAGTTAATAATCAATAGAGATGTGATATTTCTTGAAGATGAAGCATGTAATCATCAACAAGGACCAACACAAGATGTTGGGGTAGCAATACCTCCTATGGTGTTATCAAATTGCACATGAGGTATTACCATAGTGATAGAAAAAGAATTAACATTCAACATGGAGCACAAGGTGTCACCCAAGTGACACCTCCATTGACAAGTTCCCAAGTTGTCCCCCAAGAAACTCGTTCATTAGGTACTCCTAGCACAAAAAGAAGAACCAATTCATGATCTTCAAGGTATTGTGGTAATCATAGCTCAAGAAAAACAAGAATCTTGAAGGAGATATATGAGACATCCAACTATGAAGATGATGATAATGAATTGGTGAATTTTGATTTTTTTTTTTTAATATGATCCTATTTTCTTTGAGGATGTGTTAAAATAAAGAAAATGGTGCAATTCCATGGATGAAGAAATGTAAGAAATTGAGAAAAATGAGACATGGGAGATAGTAAACCTTCGAGTAGGAAAAAAATTTATTGGTATGAAGTGGGATTATACAACCAATAATGATGTAGAAGGTAGAATTGAAAGACACAAAGCACAACTTGTGGGCAAAGGGTATAAAAAACAACATGGAAAAGATTATAATGAAGCCTTTTCTCATGTAGCAAGGATGGAAACCATATGAGTTTCCTTGGAAACAACAACTCAACACAAATGGAAATTCCATCAGATGGATGCAAAATCATATTTTTTCAATGGAGTGTTAAAGGAAGAAGTATATATTGAACAACCCCCAGATTTTGAAACTTCGTGACTTGAGAAGAAAATGTATAAGTTGAAAAAAATATTGTATGGGCTCAAAGAAGCACCTAGGGCTTGGTATAACTACATTACCTCATACTTGTTGAGCAATGGTTTTAGTAAAATAAGAAGTGATACAACACTTTGCATCAACAAACAAGGTGAGATTGTAATTATTTGCTTATATTTAGATGATCTGATTTTTATAGGAAATATCAATTTGTCCATAGAAGAATTCAGAACAACAATGAAGAACGAATTCAAAATGACAAATATGGGCTTATTGAGATAATTTCTTGGTATCGAGGTTAAAACAAACAAATGAAAGTATATTCATATCTCAAGCCAAGTACGCAAGGGATATCTTGAAGAGATTTAGGATATTGAATAACAAGCTAGTGCCAACACCAACAACAATATGTTTGAAGCTAAGCAAAGATGATTATAATAACAATGTGGATGCAACATTTTATAAAAGTATGGTTGGAAGTCTTATGTATCTAACAACAACAAGACTTGATATCATGTATGTAGTCAATCTAATCTCTAGGTTTATGGGGACTCCAAAGGAAGCACACTTGCAAGAAAGAAATATAATTTTAAGGTATTTGAATGGCACCAAAATCCATGGAATCTTGGATATTGTAGTAGATAACTTTGAGTTTGTTGGGTACATTAATAGTTATTTGGGAGGAAATATAGATGATGAAAAGAATGCATATGAATATGTCTTCCAAATTGGGTAAAGAGCTATTTTATGGGCTTCAAAGAAGTAACATATTATGCCACTTTCTCAATAAAAGTGGTGTACATGGAAACATATGCACCAACTTGTCAAGTTGTATGGCTAATAAGGATACTATTAGATTTGAATCAGGAGAAACAAGAGGGAACATCAATCTTCTATGATTAGAAATCACCTATAGCTCTATCAAAGAATCCAATATTTCATAAATGCAACAAACACATACACATAAGATACCAATTCATAAGAGAAATGGTTGAGATTGGAGAAATAAATTTGGAATTTTGCAAATCAAAGGAGCAACTTGTAGACATATTCACAAAATCATCGCCAAAGGAGAATTTTGATCAATTAAGAGAATATTTGAGACTCATAGACCTCAACAAACACTTGAATTATACCTTGGTTATCAGTTCAGTCTTGCAATCCTAAAATTTCTTTGCAGTCATACCTAGTGGGGTTATTATCAGTTTAGGGAAGTCAAGATTAAGGTAGAAGTGTTGATAATAAGATTGATGATCACTCTGAAATAAATTTCCTATAGCCTCTTTTGAATTTCACTCATGAACAAGTGTTGAATCTCTCAAAGATATTTTAGCTAGTCAACATAAATTTAATGCATATGGATATAGTGTGTAAGATAGTAGCAACTTTATTGTTTTATAAGTAATGGATATGTATTCATATTTACATAGAGAGTATTAGTGGAGAACAAGAAAAATAAAATGTGCTTCAACAAGCTTTGTTTGCAACATAAATCTGGTTTTTTCTTGCATATACAACAATTTGAAATACTCTATTTTGTATTGTGTTTTACCCTATTTTTATTCCACTCTATTTATTTTCCAATAGAAGGTTCATTAAAGTACTGTTAACAACAACAACAATGGGTGAAGATTCTTCGTTGTTTTATTACCAATTAAAATCTAGCCAAATCCTACATCAGTGGACATACTCACTTCATCAAAGTATTATTAGCCACAACATCAGTGAATGGAGCTACATCTGTTAAATATAATGTAGCCTCAACAATATGAATGTACACTGCTAGTTGTCCTGGCCAGCTGTACTATCATTTCTTGATGTTCTTGATTTGCTTGAGCCTATTTAGCTCAGTTATTTTCCCTTTTCTCATTGTACTCTTTTCTTGATATACCTAATATACTGAATACTATTTCGGCTCTGCTCTTTCTCTATATTCTCTGCTTCTCACTTTATCATGGTATCAGAGCTTCACCAGTAAGCCTCTTCACATAGTCTGGAGAGAAACCCGATCCTCAACAGCGCAGAGATTACACTATGAACGAGAGCATAGGACGTGAGATTCTTCACAAAGCCTGGAGAGAAATCCGTAGTCTTCCATCCACTCAAAAGATCGTCGTAGAAAGCACACATGAGGAAGCAGAGCACAATACGCTCAAAAGATTGAGGAGTCAGAGCTGCAGGAGTTAGAAACATTTGAAGAATTCAAAGAAATTCTTTCAAACTCGTGAAAGATTGCTGCAGAAGGCAGAAACATATAAAGATCTTGTGAAAATTCTTTCAAATTAGTGAAAGATTGTTGTAGAGGGCAGAGTCATTCAAAGAATTCATGAAATTCTTTCAAATTCGTGAAAGATTCACAAATTTCCTTCCTCGGGAGAAACTCTTTGCAGAAGAAGCAAAGAACACGCTAAAGGAGCAAAGGACAGATAGACGCAGCCGTAAGATCTGTCCTACTAACAGATATAAGGCATTAATTGAGTTTAGAAAGGACGAGGAGAGAGAAGAAAAGGAAAATTTTTTTGAGCCGTCAGATTTTGCGCAGAGGACCGATAGCCATCGGATCTGGGAAAAGTGCACGAGGTTTAGTCCTCTGAAGCACACATGAGAATAGCCGAATCACGAAATCCCGAAATCAAGGGGTGACATTTCGGTGTTCGGGACTTGGAGTAGCAAGGGGTCATGAAGTCACTGCCTCGCGAAGTCCCAATGGCCTGAGAGCATGGTGGCCTGAGAGCCACTGGATCAAAGCAAAGGAAGAAATATCTAAACCGCCAGATCTAGCACCAAGGTCCATGAGCCATCGGATCCAGGAAAGGTGCGTGAGGTTTAAACTTTGTCTCAGGAAAAGAAAGTGGAGTCCTCCGACTTTGCAATTCGCGAAATCCTGAAAGGATTGTGAGCCATCCATTTTGTAGGAAAGGTGTTGAAGATCTATATCTACTGGGAATTCGAGTACTGGGAGATCAAGGAGGCAGGATTCGTGAGACAAGAAGTCCCGATTCCCAAAATCACGAAAGGAGATATAAATCTATCAGGACTTCGGGTACCGGAGATCAAGGAAGAAGAGTTGGGAGACAAGAAGTCTTGGCTCACGAATTCTCAAAAACATTGTGACTGTCCACAAGGAGGACACTTGGCAGCGTTCGAGGTTTCAGGGAAATCCTCGAAAGGAGAATTTCGGCATTTCGGGTATCGGGAATGAAAAGGGTAAGAGTTCGGGACTCTTGACCCACGAAATCCTGAAAGGATCTTAGCCGTCAGATTAGGGGAGGCTCACAGCCGTTGATCTTCCACAAGAGTGGAGTTTCGACATTTCAGAATTCGGTACTTCGGTATTTCGGATACCGGAAGTTCGAAGGGTCAAGAATTGGAGCAGCAGGATTCGTGAAGTTCCAAAATGCCGAATCCCGAAAAGGCGTTCGAAAAGGATAGATGCTGGGATATTTCAGGTTTCAGCATATTGAGGGAAAGAGAACCAGCGGAGTGCCTGCATCACAAAGTCCCGAATCGTAAAATCCCGAACAGGCGTTCGAGAAGGATAGACCCCAGGATATTTTGGGTTTCGGCATATTGAGCAAGAGAGAACCAATGAAGTTCTTGCATCACAATTCCCCAAATCACAAAAATCCGGTAGCACTTGAATGATTAAGTGCGTGGTCAATGGTCGTGGTCACATAGACAGAGACTAAGGGCCACTATAAGGCTGTTAAGTGCTTTTCGGCGTTTCGACGACCAGGAGTTGAGGAGACAAGACCTTGGAGGACTTGTATACAGGAGTCCCGAAGTCCCGAAGTACGAAAGGCCGAAGTCAAGACTTGCGAAATCCTGAATCGTGAAGTTCCGAAGTCACTGCAAGAAATAAGTTTACGTGAAGGAAACAAGTAAACACGAAAATTTTCTAACATTTTTTTTCTATTGTGTTAAATTCTTTAAAGATGGCCACGTCTAGCAATTTAGGACCAACTCAAGGCCCGATTCTTCTTGGAAAGAATTATGAGTTTTGGTCTCTTTGAATGATATCCTTCTTCCAAACACAAGAGTGCTGGGTCCCAGTGGATCTTGGATATGTGGAACCAGATCTAGCAGACCTTGCTGCCATGTCAAACCCACAAAGAAATGCTCAGGAAACACAGAGGAACAAAGAGAATAAAGCCAAATTCTGGATTCAAAATTCAGTGGATGACTCGATTTTCTCAAAAATCACAGGTGGTGGTACTTCAAAATAGGCCTAGGACATCCTTAAATCAACCTACCAAGGAAATGACAGGGTCAAAATAGTCAAACTGTAGACCTTGAGGACATAATTTGAGAGTTTAAGAATGACAGAGTCTAAAAATGTGGATCAGTTTATGACCAGGGTCATGGGAATCCTAAACCAGATCAAGTTGACTGGTGAAGACATCCTTGATCAATGCATGTTGAGAAAGTCCTCAGAAGTTTACCAACGAAATTTGAAATGGTTGTTATATCAATCCTTGAATCCAAGGATCTGTCACGTTTTTCAACAGATGAGCTAATTGGTTCCCTGTCGACACACGAGACCAGACTGCATCTCACAGATGAGTCAATCTCCAATGCCTTCAAAACTCAATTCTCTTTCAATAGAGGGAGAGGCAGAGGGAGAAGCAGAGGTCACCAAGGAAGAGGCAGTAGTCCCAGTAACCCTCACTCCAGTGGAGGACACAGAAAATAGATCTTGAATCAAAATTTTCAAGGTCAGACAATAGAGTCAGAATCAGAGTTTCCAACCTCAAAGAGGCAGAGGGAGAAGATCAAATGAAAAATCAAGTATACAATGCTATTACTACAAAAAGTATGGGCACTATGAATCTGAATGCAGGAAGAAGCAAGCAGATCAACTCTCAGGTAGAGCACATGTATCAAATCATACGGGAGAAACCTTAGGAGGTATGTTTCTCTCATGTCACAAGTCTGAAGAACAACCTAAATATCTTTGGTTGTTGGACAGTGGATGCAACAATCACATGACAGGTAACAAAGATTTATTTTCATGCATTGATTCTTCAATCTTGTCTGATATTACACTTGGAAATCATTCCTTAGTCAAAGTTCAAGGAAAAGGAACTATACCTATTCTTACTAAACAAAATGTAAAGAAAGACATAAATAATGTCTATCATGTTCCAGATCTGAAACATAATCTGCTAAGTGTAGGACAACTCATTGAACATGGCTATAAGGTACTTTTTGAGGGAGCATCTTGCTGGATATAGGATAAAACCCCCAACAAAAAATTGATTTATGAAATCCACATGACTCAGAATAGGATGTTTCCCCTAACCCTCAAAACTGCAAATCTGATCCAAACATATGCACAAAGTGCATCCACCCCCAATGAAACTATGGTTTGGCATACAAGATTTGGACATCTACCCTTTCAGAGTCTAAGTCTTCTACGAAATAACTCCATGGTCAAAGGTCTCTCTATCTTCAAAGAGAAAAATCCCCCATGTGAGTCTTGCATACTTGGAAAACATAAGAGAACTAGTTTTCCATAGTCCTCCACTCAAGCCAAACATCATCTCAAACTTGTTCACACTGACCTATGTGGACCAATGAAAACAGAGTCCATAGGTGGTAGATTTTATTTTCTAACGTTTATTGATGACTTTAGCAGGAAAATCTGGATCTATTTTCTCAGACACAAGTCTGAAACTTTTGCAAAATTCAAAGAATTCAAAGCAGAAGCTGAAATCTAGAGTGGCAGATATATAAAATCTCTCAGGTCAGATGGAGGAGGAGAATACAACTCCAACAAATTTGCAAATTTCTGCAAATCATAAGGCATTATCATGCAAACGACAGCCAGGTATACTCCACAACAGAATGGAGTGGCTGAAAGGAAAAACCAGACAATAATGAACATGGAAAGAAGCCTACTCAAAGAGAAATGTTTGTCAAATACTTTTTAGGATGAATTAGTAGCATGCTCAACTTTTCTCTTGAATAGATCTCCAACCACCAATCTAAACATGAAAGTCCCTCAAGAACCATGGAGTGGGAGAAAGCTCAATGTTGCACATCTAAGGACATTTGGATAAATAGCATACGCTCACATACCTTCAGAATTAAGGAAGAAACTGGATGATAGAAGTGAGAAATGTATCTTTAATGGATACAATGAAACATCTAAAGCTTACAGGATTTACAATCCAATCTCAAAGAAACTAATTCTTAGCAGAATTGTAAAATTTATGGAAAATCGACTCTGGAATGAATATGAAAATCAACAAATGGACAGTCAAAATCCATTGCTGCCAAGTTCTGAAAACATAGAAAATTTAGGACAGCCAATACCTCAACCTGCTCTTCCAAGATTGCAGGTACAAGGACAACCTGAAAATTCTCAGGATAACTCAACTTCCAGCAGAGACTCGTCCTCTGAACTTCAAATTCAGAGAACTCGAAGTTTGAGAGAAATCCATCAACAGTTGGATGACATTGAACAACACAATCTTTTTTCATTATTGTCATGCCAACCTACATCTTTTAAAGAAGAAACTAAGGAGCCACATTGGGTTCAAGCCATGAACCAAGAGATTGACTCCATTGAGAAGAACAAGACATGGGATCTTGTTGATTTTCCCAGACACAAGAAGAGTATTGGCGTCAAATGGGCTTACAAAACTAAACTGAATGAAAAAGGGCAGATTGAAAAACACAAAGCAAGACTTGTTGCCAAAGGATTCTCACAACAACTAGGTATTGATTATGGTGAAACTTTTGCTCCAGTAGCAAGAATAGACACTGTAAGGACTCTATTGGCCATAGCAGCCCAACACAAATGGAAAGTATACCAGATAGATGTCAAGTCAACTTTCCTGAATGGTTTCTTAGAAGAAAAAGTTTATGTCGATTAACCACCTGGATTTGAAGTCCAAGAGTAGCCAGCCAAAGTATATCGGTTGAAGAAAGCCTTGTATGGCTTAAAGAAAGCTCCAAGAGCTTGGTACAATAGAATTGACACTTACTTGATAAAAAGTGGTTTCAGCAGAAGCCAAAATGAGCCAAGTCTTTACACCAAAACAGATCAACACGGTAAAATTTTGATTGTATGTTTATATGTTGTTGACATGATATATACTGGAAATCTTGAGTTAACTAATTTTAAACATTCCATGCAATCTGAGTTTGAGATGACAGATCTTGGAATAATGAAATATTTTTTGGGGATTGAGGTTGATCAATCAACCAAAGGAATTTTTGTCTGTCAGAAAAAGTACGCAGCAGACATCATCAAAATATTCTGCATGGGAGAATGAAATCCAATAGAAACCCCTATACACCTAGGCACAAAATTGAGCAAGAAAGATGAAGGCTCTATAGTGGACCCTACCCTGTACAAAAGTTTAGTAGGCAGTTTGTTGTATCTTACAACAACTAGGCCTGATATTATGTAT